>JAJIZL010081743.1:2572-13436 GCA_023969395.1 Amblyomma maculatum | reverse complement strand
TGGCTGTTGAACATTACCTTAGTCTTCTGCATATTGATTTTCAAGCCTACCTTTCTACTTTTTCTGTATAGGTCATCAATCATTATTTGCAGTTCATCCCCCGAGTTGCTTAGCAAGGCAATGTCATATAGCAAATCGCAGATTACTGAGGTATTCTCCATCTACCCTTATCCCTAACTGCTCCCATTCCAAGTCTCTGAATCCTTCCTGTAAACAAGCTGTGAATAGTACTGGGGAGATTGTATCTCCTTGCCTAACACCTTTCTTTGTGGGAATTTTGTTACTTTCTTTATGCAGAACTATGGTTGCTCTGCAGCCACTATAAATATCTTCCAGCACTTTCACGTACGGTTCGTCTACCCCCTGATTTCGCAATGCCTGAATCACCGCCGAGGTTTCAACTGAGTCAAATGCTTTTTCGTAATCAATGAATGCTATGTATAAGGGCTGGTTATATTCCGAGCATTTTTCAATAACCTGATTGATGGTATGGATATGATCGATAGTAGAGTACCGTTTCCGAAACCCTGCTTGATCCTTTGCTTGATTGCAGTCTAAGGTTGTCCTGATTCGATTAGTGATTACCTTAGTAAATACCTTATACGTAACAGACAGTAAGCTGATTGGTCTGTAATTTTTAAGGTCCTTAGTGTCCCCTTTCTTGTGAATAGGATAATGCTTGCGTTCTTCCATGGTTCTGGTACCGTCTGTGGCACCAGGCACTGCGTATACAGGGTGGCCAGTTTTTCTAGCACGATAGCCCCCCGTCCTTCAGCAAATCTGTAGTTATATGATCCACTCCAGCTGATTTCCCCCTTTTCATAGTTTCTAGTGCTTTCTTGACCTCGTCCTTCGTCACTAGTGGAACGTCTGACTGTTTTTCCCTACCGCCAATCTCATTGCGGTCCTCACTACTTTGGCTACTGTAGAGATCTGTATAGAGCTCCTCGGCCACTTTGACTATCTTGTCCATATTAGTGATGACGTTGCCCGCCTTGTCCCTTATCGCATACATCTGGTTTTTGCCTATGCCCAATTTCTTCTTTACCGCTTGAAGGCTTCCCCCGTTTTTTACAGCATCCTCAATTTTCTCCATGTTATACTTCCTTATATCGGCCACCTTGCGCTTATTGATTAGCTTTGATATCTCGGCCAATTCGATCTGGTCTGTTGTATTCGAAGCTTTCATACTCTGGCGTTTCTTAATCAAATCTTTCGTCTCCTTAGACAGCTTATCGGTATCCTCTCTAACTATCCTACCGCCTACCTCTACCGCGCACTCAGTAATGATATTTCTGAAATTATTGTTCCTTGCCTCTAGGGTAAAGTCGCCAGCCTCAATTAGAGCTGAATACCTATTCTGTAGCGAGATCCTGAACTTTTCTGCCCTCCCCCTCACCGCTAATTCGTTGATGGGTTTCTTTCTTACTAATCTATTGCGTTCTTTCTTCAGATTTAGGCTAATTCGGGACCTCACCATCCTGTGGTCACTGCATCGCACTTTCCCGATTATCTCTACAACCTGCAAAATGGCGGGGGTTGAACATATTATGAAGTCGATTTCATTTTTAGTCTCTCCGTTAGGACTTTTCCATGTCCATTTCCGGTTCTTCCGTTTGCTGAAGAAGGTATTCATGATTCGTAAGTTATTGCGCTCTGCAAACTCAACTAGTAACTCCCCCCTGCTATTCCTAGAGCCAATGCCATAGTCACCTACTGCCTTGTCTCCTGCCTGTTTTTTTTCCCTACCTTGGCATTGAAGTCGCCTATTAGTACAGTATACTGCGTTTTTACTTTTCGCATCCGATTCTACATCTTCGTAGAAGCTTTCAACTGCCTGGTCATCATAACTACATGTAGGTGCATAGGCCTGTACAACCTTCAGTTTATACCGCTTATTAAGCCTAATTACGATGCATGCAACCCTCTCATTAATACTATAGTGTTCATCTATATTACCCGCTATAAACTTATTTACAATAAAACCTACTCCTAGTTGTCGCCTCTCCGGTAAACCTCGATAACACAGTACATGCCCATCCTTCAGTACAGTATATGCCTCATTCGGCCTCCTAACCTCACTAAGCCCTATGACATCCCATTTCATGCCCTCTAGTTCCTCTAACAGCACTGCTAAACTAGCTACACTAGCTAGGGTTCTAGCATTAAACGTTGCCAGGGTCAGTTTAAAATGGCGGCCTGTCCAACGGAGCCAGGCTTGCTTACCACCCCCTGCTGCGTCACAGGTCTGACCGCCGCCGTGGTAAGTTGTTCCGCAGCCGCTGGTGACTGAGGGCCGGGGTTTTATGGAGCTTATCATAGGAGGTTGTGGCCAATTACTGCACCAGGGTGGCCAACTCCTGTTCTGGTGAGGTAGTGCGTTGCTGGAGGTGTTCACCGGCATCAGGTCGCACCCCAAACCTGTGTATGCAATTCCATCGACACGCGGATTTTTTTTTATCCGGTGGAGAATTGCGCGGCACCGGGATTTGAACCCCGGTCCTCTTGCACCGGTAACCTAAGCTACACCCGCACTTTAGCTAGAGTACAGCACGGATACTTCTGGCCAAAACTGCCGGCGACAGTGAAACGCTATGTACTTACGGACATAGACTGCCAGCGCCGTAAATCACCCCCTGTAAAACCAGCTGGCCTACTCCACCCTCATCAAGTGCCAACGATACCTTCTAAGAAAATCGGCATGGACCTCCTGGGACCATTTCCGACGTCCACAGCCGGGAATAAATGAATAGGTGTCGCCACCGATTATCTAACCCGCTGAGCCGATACGAAGGATCTGTCAAGGGGTATCGCCGCCGAAGCAGCTCGATTCTTCATTGAGACCATTGACCTGAGGCATGGCGCTCCGGCACTCACTATAACTGACCGAGGAACTGCATTTACGGCCGAACGTTTGGAGACCGTTCTCCGCCTCAGTGGTACCAGTCACCGTAAAACTAGCGCCTATCACCCCCAAACTAAAGGGTTGAAGGAACGCCTCAATAAGACCATCATAGACGTGCTTTTTATGTACGTCGACGTGAACCACAAGAATTGGGACAACATTTTGCCCTACGTCACGTTCACCTACAATACGGCGCGCCAAGATACCACTAGTATGACACCATTCAGCCTCCTTAACGGGCGGCCAGTAACAACTATGCTGGATTCAATGTTGCTCCCGAATGCCGACATCGATGATCTCGATCAGGAGTCCGAGCAATTCGCTCAGCGTGCAGAAGAAGCTCGCCAACAAGCGCGTGTGCGGATCCAAAATCACCAATAGCATGATACACGACGCTACAGTCATAGACACCGACATGTCATGTTCGAACCTGGCGACAAAGTTTGGGTCTGTGCGCCTATTCCCCGCCGTAGACTCCCCGAAAAACTACTGCGGCGATACTTCGGGCCCTATGTTATTCAGCGGCGTTTAACCGACGTCTCGTATGAAGTGGTGCCAGACGGGGTGTCGACCTCAAATCGACGCCAGCAATAAGCCGAAGTCGTCCATGTTGTACGTATGCAGCCGCACAACTTGGACTGACCTTGACCTCCTACTTCCTTTTATGCTCATCGGGACGATGCTTCCTGAGGAGGGGGAATGCCACCTTGAAGACGACGCTAAAGAGGATGACTAAGACCACAAGCGCGATGCTGCAAAAGAAGTTTAAGTGCAAGACTTGTCCTGGTCAACCATTAAACCCATCCCTATCTTTGGGCCGTCCTTGGCGTTGTATCGATACGTGACAATATATATATATATTAAGGTAACGCGAAGGTCGGACTTGGGGAATCAGGCTTTATTGCAGACCTGAAGCCTTGGTCGCACACTGCAGCCAAACACACTCCGCGATGACGATGGGTATCTACAAGAGGGAGCAGGATGAAGATGAAGCAGCACGTTCAGCCGTGTGGAAGATGAAGCGCCCCACAGTCTCACACTATTTCGCCCGCGCAGTTGAAGTGGCCAGCCTGGCCGCAATTAGTCCGCCGGATTGCGCCGAATAAAAGGTTTCATACGTGAAACGTGGACAACTTCAGTGCCACGGTAACGACAGTCCGGAGGAGGGTAAACAGGGGAGACGCGATAGTTCACCGGGGAGGTTTTTGCAAGAACTGTGTAAGAACCAATGTAACGGTGCTGTAACTTGTAACAAAGGCCAGGAGTGCGTAATGGGGTCCAAAGCAACACCTCGTTGCCGGGACGGAACGAAACTTGGCGATGCGTTGCATCATAGCGGCACTTGTGGACTTCACGGCTAGCTTCCGCATTGACGCGAGCAAGCCGGCGAGATTTGGCCACTCGGGAAAGGAACTGGTGAGGAAGAAAGGATGAAGAACTGGCATGTGTAGAAAGAAAAGAGGCGTCAAGAAAGGTAGCGGGAGAACGGCCGTAAACAAGGAAAAACGGGGTGTAACCTGTGATCCGCTGTACAGCCGTATTGTAGGCGAACGTAACAAAAGGAAGTATTACGTCCCAGTTTCGGAGGTCCTGGTCGACGTACATAGACAACATGCCAGAAAGCGTGCGGTGGAACCGCTCAGTCAACCCATTGGTCTGCGGGTGATAGTTGGAGGTTAATTTGTGATGTGTGGTTGAGGCCTCAATAACATCGGCTACAATCGTCGACAGAAATGTCCAACCACGATCGCTGAGAAGCACTTGAGGGGCCCCATGGTGCAGTACGAGCGATTTCAAAAAGAAGGTCGCGACCTCATGTGCTGAGCCATTAGGCAGGGAAGCGGTCTCAGCATAGCGTGTTAGGTGGTCAACGTCGGATGACGATCCAGCGATTACCTCGTGCGGGCAATGGAAATGGCCCGTATAAGTCTATGCCAACAACGGCAAAAGGAGTAGCAGGGCAAGGTAGCGGCTGTAGTAGGCCAGCAGGAGGAGAAGTGGGCCGTTTGCGGCGATGACATGGCAGACAAGAGGCGACGTAATTTGCCACACTTCAGGCGAGGCCTGGTTAGAGGAAACGGGTTTTCACGCGGTGGTATGTTTTTTGAAAGCCTAAGTGACCGGCTGTGGCATCATCGTGGAAAGCCGCCAGGATACGGGTGCGAAGCGCTCTCGGAATAACGGGGACCCAACGGGGGCCTTCAGAGCAATAAATATAACGGGAGAGCACGAAGTTGTCAAGTTTGAACTTTTGGAGTTGCCTGCGCATCCTAGCGGTAGGAGGGTGAGAAGCACCGGTGAGAAGGTTGATTAGGGAAATACAGTAGGGATCTGCTCGCTGGTGTGAAATAATGGCGTAGCGATCTGGAGCAGCGGCAGGAGTAGCACAGGTGATGTTTGGAGCTCTGGACGACATGGGGACGTCGAGGGTGCACGCAGGAAGGCGCGAAGAAGCACTAGGTGGTGATTCTGATAGCGGGCAGCGGGAAAGAGCATCGGCATCTCAATGTTTGCGTCCCGATTTGAATATGACATCGAAGCGGTATTCCTGCAAACGCAGAATCCAACGGCCCAGGCGTCCAGTCAAATTTTTGAGGGTTGATAACCAGCACAGAGCGTGGTGATCGGTAACGATCGTGAAATGGCGGCCGTAGAGGTAGGGGCGGAATTTTTGAACTGCCCAAACGACAGCGAGGCACTTTTGCTCAGTGATGGTGTAGTTGCGTTCCGCTGGTGTTAGAGTTCGACTGGCAAACGCAATTACCTTTTCCCGAGAAGCGGTATCACGTTGCAGAAGTACGGCGCCGACACCGAGGCTGCTGGCATCGGTGTGAAGAATGGTGGCAGCAGTGTCGTCGAAGTGAGCGAGAACAGGGTCCGAAGTGAGGGCATTCTTTAGGGTTTGGAAAGTTTTTCGCATTCTTCGGACCAATTGAAAGCAGTACGGTCGGTAAGGGGGCGGTGGAGCGGTGCAGCAATGGTACCGAAATTGCGAATGGAACGGCGAAAGTACGAAGACAGGCCAAGGAAACTGCGTAGTTCCTTAGTCCGCTGAGGGCGTGCAAAGTTCAAAACTGCAGCAAGCTTGTCAGGGTCGGGTCGAATGCCATCGCGGCTGACGAGGTGGTCCAGGATCTTGATTTCTTTCTTGGCGAAATTACACTTTTTTGTGTTCAGCTGGAGACCGGCGGATGCCAGGCACGTTAATACTTGATCAAGGTGGCCTAAATGATCAGAAAAGGTCGCAGAGAAAATAACTATGTCGTCCAGGTAGCACAAGCATGTTTCCACTTAAGTCCTCTAAGAACAGTGTCACTCATGCGCTCAAACGTAGCGGGGGCATTACAAAGTCCAAAAGGCATGATATTGAATTCGTAAAGGCCATCGGGAGTAGCGAATGCGTTTTTTTTTGTCGGCTTCGTGCATCGGTATCTGCCAGTAACCGGAATGCAAACCCAAAGTGGAGAAATATTCGGCGCCCTGAAGACAGTCGAGGGAGTCGTCAATTCGTGGCATAGGGTAAACATCTTTGCGAGTGACTTTAATAAGTGCGCGGTAATCAACGCAAAAACGCACGGACCCATCCTTTTTTTTTGACCAAGACGGCCGGAGATGACCAGGGGCTAGCTGATGGCCGAGTAATGTCTCGTCGGAGCATATCACTCACATTATCTTCTATGATTTTACGTTCTGATAAGAAAACACGGTAAGGGCGGCGGCTAACAATAGAAGTACCTTCTGTAATAATGCGGTGCTGTGCAGATGTTCGGCCCAAGGTCGGAGAAGTGACGTCACAGGAGGCTTGGTGTTTTCGAAGTAATTCCTGCAAAGCTTGGCGGTGAGTTGCAGGAAGGTCAGGATTGATGGTGCCAAAAAGAACACAGAGAGAAGCATCGCAAGAAGCTGCTGGTGAGGAAGAGGGGGCGGTAAGGTTGGTGAGGGACACCGGGTGAATGTCCAGGGCACAAGGAAAACATGTCCCTTTAGTCAGCACAATGGGCTCTGGGGAAGTGTTCGAAGCAGCGACAAGCGCTGTGCCATGCTCAAACCGAACAAGACCTGGTGGTAGCGCGATTCCACGGGTCAGATGGCGATCAGAAGGCACGATTAGCACATCTCCGTTATCAATGTCAGTAGAAGTAAGCGCGACAAGTTGTTCGCATCCAGGGGGCAACACTGAGTTAGTAGAGGCAAGCAGGCGATAACGGGGCTCAGGAGGTTCAGAAGACGGATCGCTCTAGTTCATGTAAATGACCCTGTCGCGGCACAAAATGCTGGCTGATGCGGCAGACAGAAAATCCCAGCCTAAAATATTTGGGTGAGCGCACGGTGACATCACGGCAAATTATACATGGTGGCGGACACTATAAACAAAAACTCGCACGGTACACTTAGCAGAAGCCGAATTATTGCACCATTAGCTCCACGGAGTTCAGGTCCATCATAAGGCGTTTTCACTTCTCGCAAGCGGGAGCACAATTCAGTGTTTATCACAGAAACAGCGGCCCCCGTGTCAACCAAAGCCTCAACAGATAAATCTTCAACCTGCACTCAAATAATATTCCAGGGACATTCGGCAGGATTTTTGGGATGGCTGAAGAGTGAAGTTTTCCCTCCTAAAACTGCAGTAGTCAGTTTTCCGACAGGCGGGGGGTCGTCAGAGAAGCTTGACGGAGAGGCGAGGATGAGCGGTGAAAAGGCGAAGGAGAACGGCGTCTTGAAGGCCTCTAACCAGCAGGCGGAGCGGGGCTTTCTGGCGGGGGTGATGAACGTCGGGGATAATCAGGGAAGGAACGGTGGTTAGAGCCGAAAAAGCGAGGAGGGTAGTCTGCTTCCCGCGGCTTTCATTCTGGAGCCTGCGACGACAGAAGTGGGAAATATGGCCTCGGTACCCGCAATAACAACAAACAGGGCGGGCTGGGCGCCAGTTGGAGTAGTATGTCGGCGCCGCGGCAGGTGGTGCCAATGCAGCGACATGAGCAGTGGTAGGCGCCGGTGGCGTAGGCGCTCCAACTGCAGGCGGCAAGGACGTGACTTGGGCGTACGTTGGCACCTGACAGATGGTAGGAGCAACCGATGTTGTCGGGGAATAGGTCATTGAGGCCAGCTCTTCTTTGACAATGCTACGCAGGCCGGCACTTGAAGGATGTGACTCAGATGCAGGGCGGCACAAATTACCTTGAGCCGAGAGCTCTTCACGAATTAATCCGCGAATAAGAGCACGGAGGTCAGCTTCGACAGTGAAACCAAATGAAGTGGGAACAGGCTGCAAGCGTATTGACTGTAGTTCGTCAAGGCGTTGACAAGTCGATATGATGGCGTCAAGCGAGTGGCCCAATACCTTTAAGGACGTGCCGAACCCGCTCGGCCTCTGGCATGGTGTCATTTATGCGCCGACAAAGTGCAAGAACATCTTCGATATAAGAGGTATAGGTCTCATTGGACCGCTGAAGTCGGGCTTCTAGCTTCTTCTTGGCAGACTCCGTGCGAACAGTAGGAGAGCAGAAATTATGGCGTAACTTTTGTTTAAAGGTAGCTCAGTCCGGAATCGTCGATTCATGATTTAGAAACCACGTTTTGGCCACATACGTCAAATAAAAGGACATATTAATTAGTTTAACAGAATCGTCCCACCGGTTGAAAGCACTAACCCGGTCGTAGCTGTCGAGCCAGTCATCAGCGTCGTCGCCGCGGAGACCAGCGAACATCTGCCGGTCGCGCTCACGGCTACTGACTGTCCAAGTGGCAAGGGGAACTGGAGTCGAGTTGGTAGAAGCCGGAATAGCGGAGTGGCCCTCTTGAGTCATGACGATTGTGGTCGGGGTCAAACGGCGGCCAGAACGGAGCTCCAGGTGACGAAGCAGCGGGGAAATCAAGGCGCACCTCCACCACGTGCAAGGTAACGCGAAGGTCGGACTTGGGGAATCAGGCTTTATTGCAGAACTGAAGCCTTGGTTGCACACTGCAGCCAAACACACTCCGCGATGACGATGGGTATCTACAAGTGGGAGCAGGATGAAGATGAAGCAGCACGTTCAGCCGTGTGGAAGATAAAGCGCCACACAGTGCTCACAATATATATATTGCCAGGGGGCGCTCAGAGTGAAAGACGACGTTGAAGTGAATCGGCTCCGGACTCGCAGGACGTATCTAAACCTTGGACCGTGTGATTCTACCTGTACCGGCTCTGTAATCTAGCCCCAGTCGCCAACACCGTGACAAATCTGGTGGAGGTCAGGTCTGATGTCCCGTACCCCTACGCTAAGCAGGAGTGCTGGTCATATATTCGAGGAAACGCCCGCTCACCGCACTAGCCGCAGGCAACGAGGCCTACCACCTGAGTATTCCCCCTCGGCCATGACTACCAGTAGCCACGACGTCGTCGCAATGCCTGGCGCGACCCCCACCTACGTGACGTTGCAAAACCCCCGCGTCCCAAAGACCTTTCACGGGGACACCTATGAAGACGTCGACGACTGGTTGCAGCACTACGAAAGGGTAGCTACATTCAACCTCTGGGATGACGCCGCACGGCTTCGAAATGTATATTTCAGCCTCGAGGATGGCGCTCGGACGTGGTTCGAGAACCATGAAGAGCAGCTGTCGTCTTGGAGTGAGTTCAAACGTCGTCTTGCGGCAACTTACGGAAGCTCAGATCGCCGTGAACGGGCCGAACGCGCTCTACACACTCGGATCCAAATGCCTAACGAAACTGTAGCGGCGTATATCGAAGACATGACGCGCTGGTTTAAGCGTGCGGATCCTACGATGTCCGAGGACAAAAAGCTGCGCTACCTCATGCGTGGCGTCAAAGAGCAGCTTTTCGCTGGCCTGGTGCGCAGCCCGCCGAAAACTGTTGCAGAATTCTTTGCTGAAACATCCACTATAGAGAAAGTGCTTCAGCAGCGAGCTTCGGCACGGGATCCCACCGTCCACGCCGCCTCCGTCTCTGCTGAGTTCCCATCGCATAGCATGGACACATCGGCGCTACGGGAGCTCATACGTTCCGTTGTGCGCGAGGAACTCCGACTGATGTACGGCACACCTCAACCAGCTCCTTCCTCCATCGCCAGCATTGTCCGCGACGAGGTGCAGCAAGCGATACGGCCTCCATTTCCAATCGGTGAACCTGGCCCTACTCCTCCTCTTACACCACCAGAGTGTCACCGCCCTACATACTCCCAGGTGCTGCAATACTCTCCGCCCTCGTCGCCGTCCCTGATTCCTCCGAACGTAGCTGGGCCGAAAACAGCAGCCCCCGTGATCCAGTACGTCACAGATTCTCGACCGCCTAAACGGAAAGCAGACGAGTGGCGTACCCCCGACCGACGGCCGCTATGCTTTCACTGCGGCGAACCGGGTCATGTCTATCGGCGCTGTCCCTACCGTCGACTAGGTCTCGAAGGGTTTTCCGCTGATTCTCCGCGGCCTCGCTACGGCGAACGGCCTCGAGCCGTTGAAGATTTCGTTAATGATCAGCGCCGGATCGTTCCGTCTCGTCTGCGACCATCTAGATCACCGTCACCCAGGTCTCGCCCGTCGCCATCTGCTACGAGTTCCTCATGGGCAGCGCAGGGCCGCTCGCTCAGTCCCCAGAGGGAAAACTGAAACCAGCGACCTTCGGGGGTAGGCTCGCTGGACATCGCGGCGCGGGAGACCCCCCATTGATGCGGACACGGAAAGACTACGCATCGACATTGGAAAAGTCCGCGGTTACCGATCATACCGCCACCTCGACGCCACCACGACGCACCTGCAACGACGACGAATTGCCGGTGGAACAAACGACGCAACCACGCACCCGCAACGACGACGAATTGCCGGTGGAACAAACGGCGCAACCACGCACCCGCAACGACGACGAATTGCCGGTGGGACACATGACGCAACAAGGCACCCGCAACGACGACGAACTGCCGGTGGAACGGACGCTGCAACAACGCACCTGCAACGACGACG
>JAJIZL010081722.1:2028-13352 GCA_023969395.1 Amblyomma maculatum | reverse complement strand
CACACACACACACACACACACACACACACACACGCGCGCGCGCGCGCGCGGACGCACACGCACGCACGCACGCACACACACACCGTGGATGAGGTTCGGAATAGTGCTGCTCGCCTTGCCTACGCGGGACATCCGGAGTCGTCTTGCGGGCGGCGTTGCGTCGGCGACTTGAAATCCGCGCCAGCAATCCGCGATCCAGGGTCACGGGAAATGAACGAAAAGTCACGCACCGCGCGCCGGCTCTCAAGTGCAAGCACCGCAGCTGCGCTCTCGACGAGCAGGCGCCAGTCTAGAAGCCGTCGGTGTGGTATGCGCCAGTCCAGAAGCCGGCGGTGTGGGATGTCGCGTTGACGAGCGCAATAGTATCCAAGGTTATTTAAATTTTTTCTTCAATGATTCTGACCACAATGTTTGAAGAGTATGCCATTCTGCGCGAAGGTATCACACATAAAGTAACAGAAAACATATGTTAGCAACGTTATTTTCTATTTTTGCTACAACAAAATAAAAACAATAATGCGCTGCCTATCTTCACAATCCGCAGAACTGCTGCATCATCTTCAAAAATTGCGCTAGGTTCAGTTCTCCGCTGGCAAGGCGTTGCTCCAATTTTTCGTATTTCTTCATCCTTCTTTTGCAATTTCTTATTTCTTTTCCCCGCTTGGCCGCCGTTAGACATTTGAAGCAGAGAAGCCCGGCTTATGGCTTCATCTCGTTTTATTATGTCTAGAAATGTGTAGACGTTTGGGTGGGCCTTCCCAAATGTGTTGTTAATTTTTCTGCAAATAAAAATCGCGATGGTAGGACACTGAAATGAGCACTAAAGAATTTATTACAGTGATGTCCTTACCTATGCCAGGCTTCCTTTAGGTTATTCGTCCTGACTCTGCTGTTCTGATGTTGATTCCACTGTAGGACGTCGAAGTTTCCATTGATTCATGTATCCTCGAAGTACAGCGTCAGCTGCAAAACCACATGCGTTGCTGATGGGGCCGCTGCTTTATTTATTTATTTATTTAGCGTCGGTCATGGCTGTTATTGGTAGTGGGCGGCTGCGAAGCTCCAGGGCGGACGGAAATTCTCACCTCCACCAAGTGAAAGGGGTTTTACTGAGGGTTCAACAGGGAATATAGCCCTATGTAAGCTGCACAGCGAACAGCACAAGAGCACAGTCAGTCAAGGAGCAAAACCAGCGAGATCGAGCAGCGCAGCGGCACTTCGTTGTCCTCTTCCTCGTCTTCGCGAATCCGCTCTTCGTTCACTACAATTTATTTATTTATTGAATCTACAAAGGCCCCATTTAAGGGGTATTACATGAGGTGTGGGCTTGGAGTACGGCGGTTACAATCAAAAATGTCTTTCGATGGCAGTCTTGAAATGATGAATGTCGGTTAGTGAGGCGATGTGGTTGGGAAGGTCGTTCCAATCCAGGGCAGTGCGGAGAAAGTATGAGTTTTGGAATGTTGTCGTATGGGCGCGCTGGGGGTAGACGGCATTGGAGTGGAGATGACGAGATGATCAATTTGATGGACGGATGAACACGTTGTCAGGTGGCAAGCTGTGTTAAAGCTTGTGATAAAGAGAAAGGCGAGCTAGCTTCTGGCGCAAATCTAGATTGTGAAGTTCAAGTTTGGAATTTAGTACGGTAACACTGTTGCGATTGGAGTAATCCGAAAGAATGAAACGTGAATCTCGATTTTGAGTATATTCCATTAAATTGATCAGATTAGTTTGGTGAAGATCGAATATAGCGTGAGCGTACTCAAGTTTGGGTCTGACAAGCGAAGTGTAAGCAATTAGATTGACAGAAGGGGGAGTTAATGAAATGTTGCGGCGTAAGTAGCCAAGAACGCGACAAGCGGAGTTGGTTATATGAGAAATGTGACTGGACCAGGATAGGTAATATGAATACCTAGATATTTGATAGCGTCAGCTTGATTTATAGGAAAATCGTAAAGACGATAGGTAGAAGGTAAGTAGTTACGCTGACGATGCAAAAAGACATGAAGCGTTTTATTAACATTTAATTTCATGAGGCAGGTGTCGCACCATTCATGCGCGTTAAACAGATTATTCTGTAGGATAGCCATGTCAGATTGGTTATTTATGGGGCTGTATATTACACAGTCGTCGGCAAACAGCCGTATGTTAGATGTTATGTAATTTGGCAGGTCATTAACATAGATTAGAAAAAGTAAGGGGTCAAGTACAGTACCTTGAGGAACACCTGACCGGACTTGGGAAAGGGTAGATGAATGGGAGTTGGCGACAACAAACTGGAGACGATTTGTTAGAAAATTGTTGATCCAATTCAATACACAAGGGTCTAAATTAAGGTTAGACAATTTAAGCAGCAAATGGCGATGCGGGACTTTATCGAAGGCTTTTTCCAAATCTAAAAAAAAAGAAGGCGTCTGTGGGTATGGTAAGGTTGAGGTTCGTGTGAATATCGTGAAGGAAAAGAGCAAGCTGAGATTCACAAGAGTAGCCTTGACGGAAGCCGTGTTGATTAGGATGGAAATAGCGAATGGATGAAAGGAATGTTGCTATCTGGGAATGAATAACATGCTCCATAACAAACACTAGCGAGAGTTTTGGAGAGAGGAACGACCTTCCCGATCCTCCAGTCCATGGGAATGATACCGGTGCTTAGCGACTGCTGAAATATGAGCGATAAAACAAGGCTACTGACGTGTTTAGTGCTCTTAAGCACCTTAGCATTAATGCCGTCGGTTCCCACCGAGGATGAATTTTTTAGTTTGTCAATGATATTAGAAATGCCGTTCGGGTCAAAAGTTATAGGATACATTTGGGGATGAGCATATTCTGGTGGCGAAGGGAGCTCGACAGGGGTCTCGTTAGTGAAAACAGCACAAAAAGTGTTATTCAGCATGTCCGCGACTTCGTGATCTTGTGCATTGCTGCCGTCGCTACGAAGCAAAGAAATATTGGTTAAGACGGAAGGAGTGATTGTCTTCCAAAACTTTTTGGGGTCGTTACGCTGCATAGATGGCAGAGTGTTATTAAAAAAATTGTGTCTTAGAGGAGTCTCTTCAGCGGAGCAGAAATACTTATTCCATGCAGAGGCACTGTTTGAGCGCTTAGCAGATCGGAAAAGTCTTTTTTTTTTGTTATTATTTAAACGTTTTAGTGCCGAGGTGAACCATGGCGACTGCGCACTCACTGTTATTGTGATAGTGGGGATGTAATTTGCGATTAGACGGAGCATTTCGCTCTTAAAAAAGTTGCCAGTTAACGTCAATAGGCCTCTCTTGATAATTGGCTGCAAAAGTGTCACAAAAAGAATCTAGCTCAGAATTCATACTTGTGTACAGAGGTGGGCATTTGACCTCAAAAACCTCGACCTCACCTCAAACTCAAAAAATATTTGGCAACCTCACTCAACCTCAACCTCTTAAATTGAGGTTGAGGTCCCCCAGGAGACTTCACCTCACATTTCAGGTGACCATTGGCGACCTCACTCAACCTCACCTCAAACTCAAAATGTGAGGGTGAGGTCGGGCGCTAGACCTAAAAAAAAAAAACAAAAAACAAAAAAAAAAACAACAACAAACAAACAAAAAATAATTAAATTAAATCGTAACCTAAAGCAAATATACATTTCTGAGTAATCCTGGAATATATAGGCAAGCAAGAATTTTATCGTATGAAGGCTGTATTTTACTCTTAATTTTATACAACAATTAATATCCCGGATAAAAGCAGAAAAACTCCGGAGATTATATGTCCAACTCTGCACTAAAGTGGCAATCCTTTCCCCCTCCTCGCCTACCCTTTCGTGGTCGGTTTCATTCTTAAGGCCTACATGGGTACCACGTTACTACGCATTGGCCCATAACGCAATACAAAGGGTTTATCGCATCCGACTCACGTGAATAATATTCGTATTAGAATGCCACCCGTTAATAATTAGAGGGGATTATTAACAACGTGCCCTTAACGGTGCGCACACTCCCAGACACCCTTAGAGTGAGGGGGGGGGGGGGGGGGGTAGCTGTGCCGGTCGCAAAGGAGATGCCCTCGACCTGCGTGGCAAGCTCAGCCGGAATTCAACTATCTTGTAGTGAGAGAAGAGGGTGGACGTTTGGTGTCCAGCTATCGCCGGTTCAAGCCAGAGTAAGGGTTGGAGTCAGTAGTAACAAACAAAACAAGCTTTATACACAGCAAGAGACGATACAGAGGAATACACAAACACTAAAATTGCACAGGCGAATGGTTCACAGAAAAACAAACGCCAAGTATGCAACTACAGAAGTGTTCAATAACACAGATGCTTTACAACACAGATCAAATCGAGGGAGTCAGAAAAACAAACACCAGATTGTTCACCGGGCACTGTTGCAGTCCGGCCCCTCGAGAGTCACGATGTGGCCGCCATGCAAGACGAGCGCCACTCCCTCGTAGGTCCGTGAGCTTGCCAGCAGCGGGTGATCCCCGGGCGTCCAGCCGAAGCAATTGCGAACACGCCGCACTGATTAGAGAGTTTTAGTACTGCGTATTGAGCGCTACGTACGCACAGCCCACGTACTTTGCGGAACGCTACGCCACGGTCGCGTACATGCCACAGAAAGACTTTTAGTAGGGCGGAAGCGTATACGTACGCAGGGGTCTGAAAGCTAACGCGGCAAGCGCAGTAGCCTGTGCAGTGCCATCTCGCAGCCATTCAAGAACTGAATTTTCCAGCGCAGGAACTCCTGCTTCTTTGTTTTTCCGACAGGCGAGAGATGGAACCCATGCTGCAAAGGTGCTGATTTGGTTCGTCGTTGTTACAGAGGATGAGGATATAATTAATAACTTTAACCGAATCGGAGCACTACCCCCAGCAAACGTAGTAGAAAACGAAAATTAACAATACAACCCCGTGCAAATTTAAAATTCGAAGAAGCAAACCGTTTTTCTGAAAGAAACAATGTCATATGCCAAAGCAGTTTTCCGAGTTAACAGTGCGCCTATGATGTCATCATTCAATGCAAAGTAACTATGAACCTCGGAGAATACACTGCGAAACTATACGAAGCATCATTAGAGAGGCGGAGTATATTTAAAATGCCACGAAACGCATGCCGTAAAAGTCGATACCATGGCCCATAGGCAAAGAAAACTTACCAAAATAATTTTCCGGTTTAGGCCAGTCCCAATGAACACGGCAGATGGTTAAAAGTTAGCGAATGTTTTGAAAAAGTATGACAAAATATGCTACAGCTTTTTTGGAGCCAAACAATATTTAACGCGCCTCGATGAATCTGCGTTGTAAAAACCTGCATACGCCTGAAATTTAGCTGTCTGCTCTTCCGAAAGTTTCAACGTTCCCTCTTAAAGGCGACCGCTCAAATGATACAAGCTTTTAAGCTAAAAGCAGTCATCGCTCGGCACGAAAAACGAACCGTGCACAACAGCAGACGACCAACAGTCCGTCTGGTCACACGAATGTCATTCGCGGTCGCCGGCGTCGTCTACGATCGAATAGAGCGTCGGCTGCGCCGCCGTCTGCTACAATCAACCGTTCCCCTCCAAAGTTTAAAAATGCCTTTTGAATGTAGTTTTGTCTATGAGCTGCTTAATTTGAAGGAAAGGTATTAAGAAAATTTAGTACATACGGCAGCTGTATACGAGAAGCTTCTGCGATTGGGAGAAGCTCCCAGCGCATAGCGAGCGTGTGTGCGGCATGTGCGGCTTCACAACACATATTTTAGAGCCGTTTATAAATAGATTACCCGCGGAAGGACTCAGCATACTTTGTCACACATTTATTCAAAGCACTCGCCAACATTTAATGATAGGCAGCCTCCATTGGTACTGTACTAAACAAGAAAGATATTGCGGTAAGTTGTGTTTACATGTTTTCTAAGATCCCTACCAGCTCGTACCCCTATAAGTCACGCAGCGTTATATAGATACTCCGCCTTTGAAATGGCATTTCATATTTTCACAGTCTGTTCTTGGATGTTTGTAGTTGCCCTATACCAAAAACAAAATCATAGGTGCCCCCGTGAAGACATAAAATGGCTTTGAAATCTTTCGCTTCCACATATTCTTGAATACTGCGTTTGTCTATAGGTTTAAAACCCATGGGAAACTTCGTACTTACTGCTTCAAGTTTCAGAGATCCTGGCGACGAAATACACCAGCTAGAAGTTGGAGCGTTCGCGCAGCGCATTCATAGACAATTTGTGCGTAGCATAAGGCAGTCCGCGCCCTCTATTGCGGAGCAACAAATGAATTAGATTTTACTTCTTGCGAAACGTCAAATCGCCTGCAATGAAAAGAAAAGAAACGAACACGCGCTGTGTGTTTGCTGCATATCATGCGCGGCCACATAGCCAAACGTGTCTGTCGAGCTTTCTCCTACGCGAGAGCAACACGCAGACGGTTCAGCGAACGCACGCAGAGTTAGGGATTTCTGCTTACGCGAGCAACGTATACGCAGTACGCAAGAATCGTGATGCGTATGACGCATGCGCAGTAAGCAGCACGCAGGCCGCCTACGTACGCAAGGGTTCTGCGTATGCTTACGTACGCAGTGCTAAAACTCTCTATTGACTGGCTGACTGACTGACTACACAAGCGGCGCGGCCTCAATAAATAGTGCGCGCCGCGTCTGTCCGCTAAGGCGCGCTAAGGCTAGCGCGCACACACACTTAGCTTCGCTGGTTAGAGCGCTCCCTGTTCCTCCCGTCGAGCCGCGCGTCGTCATTGGCTAGGACCCGTAGAAATTTCTCGAGATCTTTGGCAGATTCCAGACTGATGAGTCACCGTCATCGCCGGGTGATGAGAAAGAGGGCGACAGCGACGCGTACAAAGCTACGCGCTCTCTCGCGCGGGGAAGGAGGCTTTTCTAGAACTTGGGTGGAAATTTCCATGCGGCGCCGCGGGGGCCGCGCGCCGCGCCGGCTGGATAAAAATGCGCGCCGATTTTGTGACATAGAAATATAACAAGCCAGTTCTTACTATTCGCCGCGAGATCGACCTAGAGGTGGCGCCACCGTCACTCCGGTAATGTGGGTCGGCAGCCGACGGCGCTCGCAGAAACGCACGCTGCGTAGGTCTGCTTCCGAGTTTACAGCGGGTTTGTTGGCGATGAAAACGTGTCTTCTGCAGTATTTCTGCAATATTGCAGAAACAAATCCAAGGATTTCGCCGATGCAGCAGAACAAGAGTGGATTTTAGGAAAACAAAGCACGCAACCACCAGTCTTCTAGATTTACTTTGCACGTTTCTTGCGCTGTACCGCGCTCACGCTCCTAATGCTTGGGCCTGCCTAATGACAGCTTTGTTTTTCTTATCGACTTTTAAACAGTTTGCGCGTGTCTCACGCGAGTGAGACCGGCGAATTTAGTGTCAAGCCCACGCAGATACAAGGTTCGTGCTCAGACCTGCAGTAATTTAGATTGAATCGAGAAAGCCTGGTTCAATATCTCGTACTTGACTCTAGGATTAAGCAGGTTAAATGTAGCATTGGCAGCGCACTGCATGGCGAGTTGCTTTAGACTGAGTGCACATCAACTCTGGCCCAGACAACCACGCACAAGTATTCTCCAAAAATGAGATCACGCCGACACTATACAGGAAACCTCGCCGCAAAGGAAAGCTGATTGTTCACGTGTACAGAGCTGAGTGGATTGAATTTGCCGAGATGCTTTTTGCTGCCACTGTCATAGAATGTGATAGTGTATTAAAGCATGCGCCACTAACTGCAAATAATTTCCTGAAACCGAGGAAAGTATAAGGGATTTCTGATGTGTGTGATGTTAATATATAACGGTAAATTAGTAGTGTAATTATTTTGTTTTGCAATGCGAATAAATTTCACCGTGTGAGAGAACTTTTACACACTTGACAGAATTTACAATAATCAGCGAATAATTTTCAGCAACGTTAAAGTGCAAGCTACGAATTACTCGCTGCGAAGACATCGTTATAAACTGCGCATGGGCACTGTCATGTTCTGGGAAGCAATTTTACAGGCTGAAAATTTCTTTATCACTAATTATTTAGCAGTGACTATGTCTTATGCGAAGTAAAATATTAGGGTTGCTTCCAAAACAGATGCCGGATATAAAACTATTCCGAAAGAAATGGAGGTCATCTTATCATGCGACTATAAAAATGTATTTATTCCCAAACTAAACACTGATATTTAAGCCCGCATGAAGCTGTTTTACTCCCCTTGTCAGAAATGACGAGTTTTGTCGGAAGACAGCACTTGGACGAAAAGGGATTATAATGATTATAATAGGCTACCAGTAAAGTATATTGATTAGGTGTATTATGTAATATTTAGGGTAACAATTAGGTGCAGGGATTATCTTTCCCAAATATTCGAGCATTTCTCTAAAGCAAAATGTGCTCACTAAAACTTTTACGGATGCACAGAAGCCTTCAACAACAAAAGAAAAGAAAAGAAATGCATATTGGCCCGGTTTTAACGCATGAAAGCGGCATCGGCTAAGACGGATGATTGCAGAGGCTGGTTTTGGTGTCGTTTTTTTTTTTTTTCATTATTAACACCACATTTACCACGTGAGATTGTTTATTGTGCAGTCAAATCCCACAGCAGAGGAACGCCTTTCGAAACGGTTGTGATTGAATCCCCCGTTCTCGAAATTAGCAGTCGAGCGCCCTTACCATTGAGACACCGCGGCAGAGGTTTAAAAGAAAAGAAAAAAAAAAGTACTCACACAACTCTATCGTGCATACAGATGGCATAGTAGGCATAGAGTTCAAACTGCATTCTGCTATATGAAGCAGTCTGCGGTGGCATACGTTTTAGTAGCTGCGGTATTCCAAACAGAAACGGGAATATGCGATTTCTGAGCGTTTGCATTAACTATTATTGACGGCGATGACCTGTTTTGCTTTTGACACGGCGGTAACGACAGTACCACTTCGTTTTAGACATTGCATGTGAAAGGATCTCAAGCGCCGAAGACCGCGATGGATGATGTCCTTATCCAAGCATGACATGCTCGATACGGACAAATATATTTTTTATAATGAAGCGTGGGGTTATAGACTGGTCATATTTATTATGCAAGAGGCATATAAGTAAGCAAAAGCTCACAGGAACTGCGAAACAAACAAAAACACTCCTGTACACGCCGCATGCGCGGCGCGTAAATCCCTGCGGGCTGGCACGCGACGAGAAAACCCATCCACACTGAGTAGGCTTCGCCACTGAGCCGCAAGGTGGCGACTCTAATCGATTTCGAGGCCAATACACTGAAAAAAAAAAAAAAAATGCTGTTGACCCTAGTTATGATGACAACAATGGCAATATGCTCTTTTTTTACTTAAAAAAAATTGATAATTGCCAAGTTTTTTTTAATGCACTGTACATTGTCTTGCGACCGAATACATTAAATTAAGAAAAATAGGAATACAGTCGTGCCTCGTTAGTATGGACGCTTTTGTTTTCGACCAAAACTGTCCATAAAGCGAGTCATCCATAATGACGAGTCATGAATAAAAACGAAAAATATATAATTGAGAAAAAATTAATAATTAATGGCTGTTTTTAATTAAATTTGTAATTAAAAACAGCCAAGCTATCGATGCTACCCCCTTTTCCATGAATCCGCCAACCCCAAATGTCACGTAAGTTTTTAAACCTTGTCAGCCATCCTCTAAAGCTGAAGTCAGTAATGCCTAGACAGAGCGTAGAACAATATTTCTCAGTAAACATCCCCCTGTTTTACTGAACAAAAATTACGTATGCCATCACAGATAAAACCTATCAAGACGGAGGAGAAGGAACAGTATGCACCCATAATGTTGCCGAAGCAGCGAGCCTTCTTTTGAAGCATTTCCTCGCTCACGACAGCTTCGTTCGTTCGCAAATTCTCGAACCACATTAACGAGGCTGACTTCATTTCTTCGAACTGTGCTGGGCGCTGTCGGTTGTGGCTGACGCTGCGATGCTGATGTTGAGCCATTTATCGGAGCCCTGTAGTATAATAGATGCTACCGTGGACCTGGCGAGGCTTAGGCCTAGTTGAACTTGGGTCCAGTCCCTCACGGCTTGGATTGACTGGGATGGCTTTTGCCGCTTGTATTCACAGACTTTCCGCTTCGTGCCTAAGTTCAGCTCCGTTCTTTTGCGTTTAACTCTCGCCATGCCAAAGTCAGACTTAAGTTGAGGGTTATAGGCTCCTGATTCTTTGCACTCTTTTTGCCTAGTTAACTTCCCTGCGTTTCCGTTGTTCTGATTCTCTCTTTTTTGCCTTGTACTGTTTCTGTAAGGAAGCGAGGGGGTCAACTTGGCACGGTAATATACAGAGGGCTATCGAACAGCCCTTTCGTTTGCCGTTTGTATGTGTTCCTATGAAACAAACACAAACACTGCAAGCTGAAGTACAGTTTAGAACGACGGCTTGCCGACTACGAAGAGCTCAGATCTTGTCAAGGCCGCATCGTTGACTCAAGGCGAAGCCGACATGCGGACCGCCCAGGGTGAAAAATGTGGCACTTAAGCAGCGCAACAGTGACGAAAACCAGAAGCACGAGAAGGAAGGGCGTCCTGGACGGGACGCCCGGTCCTAGTTGCGTGCTAGTCGCTTTCTTTTGTTGCTCTACTTCGCGAGTGTGTCTTAACCCTGTCCGAAAAGCGTTAACGGCTTCATGGAACATACTTTGTGTTCTGGGATATAACACTTCAGTTCCCACCCTCCCCCTTTTGGCGCTTGTCTTTCTTCCTATTATTTCTTTCTTACGCTTTTACCGGCCTCTGTTCACGTTTAGCAGAATTTATTGCGACCACATGTTGCTGTTTTCCTGACTGCGGCCCCTCGTTGCGGCGCTGCCGCTGCACCCAGAAATCTCCCGGTTCCTTCCGTTCGGGGTCTTTCTTAGTTAGCTGACCCTCGGTTTGCTGTGTACGTTCCTTTCCACTCTTGCGCCCCCCTCTCTCCCTCCTCCCCTTTATAAAACGACGACACGCCCGCTTTGGTTCTTTCCAACTCCACAGGACTCGTTCAGCAGTATCGGCTGTCGCATATAGGTTCCCGGCCTGCGCACCCTTCTTTAACTTGCGTTCGGACTCCCCTGCTTTTTTTTTTAAACGATGTCCTTATTAGCGAGAAAAAAATGCATGGGCCGAGTGGGCTGTGTGCATTCTTCCCCTGTTCATTGTTCAGACAGCGAGTTTCCATATTAACGAGGCATAAATGCACTGAAAAAGTTTCGCCCTCAGAAAAACTGTCCATAATTCGGGTTGTCCATATTAAAGGATGTTATATTAGCGGGGCACGAATTTTCCATAACAGCTACTCATGAAACGTCTTGTCGTGAAGACTAAATCCCCAACA
>JAJIZL010081710.1:6415-16567 GCA_023969395.1 Amblyomma maculatum | reverse complement strand
CACACACACACACACACACACACACACACACACACACACACACCAGCATACACAACACGCAGCACGCCCGTCAGCCGCACCGAACTCCGATGTCTGCCACCGAAAAGGAACGAGACAGCAAGTGCTTAGGCGCATGGAGTTGAAAGGGGGAGGGGAAAGAAGCAAGCACACACAAAACAGAGAGCTCGCGGCATACGCGGTATAGAGCGTGGCAGCGAGGAGGAGTGATGAAATGCGAGCCCGCGACGCAGGGGCCGCCGCTGTCTGAGAGGGAAGAGGGGAACGCGGGAGAGGAGGAGTCACTGTCTAGCCAGTGCGGCCCTCGACGCAGCAACCGCCAGCTGTCTCTGAGGGTGAGTCACTGTCTAGACAGCGCAGAGGGGGCCGTATACTGAACTGCCATCATTTTCTTGATATTTTGAATCGCTCAACTTAACCGACCATGCTTTTTTGCACCGGACTGCCGCCGCATTTTAAATGAAAATGCGAGTTAGTAGGCGGAACGAGGAGCATGTAGCCATAACCCAGAGCCCTCCTGAATTAAGGAACACATGGTGTAATAATTATAGTGCAGCAAAATCTGCAGAATATTTGAAATATTAGGAGTCGTAGCTATTTTCTAAATTAGATACATGTACACTAAGCATGCAGGCCATGCTGAGTGTAGAAAAATTGAAGCTCGACCACATGATGCCAATATTGGATATTTGCAGAAGGTAGACGAAAGCCATATATTGCTAATATACAATCACTATGGCGCCTGCATAATTAAGGCCCCGATGAGGTTATATAAAGTCCTGTTGACGCCAGGCCTATGGCCCTGGTCTGTCTATATAAGGTCATGATGATGCCATATATGCCCTTTATCAGTCCACGTAAGGTCGCGAGGGTACCATATATGCCCCTGATCAAGCCATATAAGGTCCCGTTACCCGTTCAGATATGGCCAAATCTGAGCCATATAAGGGCAACATTTCGCACATATATGAACTTATCTGGTCCAGATAAGGGTCTTATATATTTGTATCTGGCAGCATATGTTTCATATCTGGAGCAGATATGGGATTTCCGTAAGAGCAAATACCTAAAACAATAAGCACGAGCTCAGTTCTCACACGCCGCCTGCCTTAATTCACTTTCGGTGCATGCCGTCAAAAGAACATCCCACGGCTGCTCACGATTTTTCTCTAACCCAGAGGCTTACGCTCAGAAGCCTTCAGTGTCCGAAGTTGTCCAGGCTGCCTCTCTGTCTTGGGCAACAAGGTGAAGCTTTAGAGAAGTGTTTCTCAAATGGGGGTCCGCGAACTCCCATTTTCGGAGTGCACGAAACTCACATCCATGCACACACAAAAAAGAAAGGCTGCGCTATAGATCTGGACATGGTTAAACACAGTTTTGCGGGGTTAAGAGCCCGGAGGCTCAAAGCCGACATTAGTTTCTCAAAGCGGAAGAAACGCGACAGTAGTAGCGTAATGGAAAACGCGAAAGGGAGCGGGAGAGAGGGAGAGATCGTCTACAGCTTTTGCTGTTGACATCAGTGAAACTCCAGCTCTGGCCGCACTGCTGGACAGAGCTGCAATCGAAAGCTTCACGGGTGTGCAACGAGCGAGCGGCGCGGTGTTGGGAGGAGTCGAATCTCTTCTAGCGCCATGCATACCACTTTTAGCGACATGCATACGGGCGTCGATGCGTCGCCTCTTCCCCATGTCCTCTGTAGGCTGGCTTATCAAGTGTGTGTTTTTAGAGATCAATAAAACCCAATGCCGCGACCTGCTCCCGAAACAGAAGCAGTAGACCGCACAAGATCACCCATCTCTCCCCTTCGGCCTCCCACCACTTCTACTGGTTCACAAGGGGTCCGCTACAAATGCATGGCTGAGATCCGCTGAGTGCAGTCAGCTGGAAACCGATGTCGCTGGCTATCTTCCGGAGAGCCCTTCTCATCAGAGCATGGCGATGCGCTGGCGCCCAGGGCTGTGCCCATCGGCGGACCGTTCCTTCCCTGCTGGAGTCAGCTGTCGTGCGCCTTTCTCTGGTGGCTACCCTCCCGAACAGGACAGAGCGGAAACGTGGTGGTCTTGGAGACAATTGTTTGCATCGAATGCCCTCTTGCTGGAGGGCGAGCGGCTGGGAACTGTTACGATTCTGGTCCGTGCCCAGGTATCAAGGCTCCTTGTCCATAAGATGAGGTGAACGAAACATTAATTTATACACTGTTTACAGTCATAGTACAGGACAACAATACTGGCATGGGGGCCGAAAGTTACTGGCTACTCGCGACTGTCTTCGCACAGCGACGACCGGGGAGACTCTGCCACGTCTGCTTACTCCTGGCGAGCAGCACTGTAGTCGACGACGATCACGGAGGTCTCGCCCGACAAACGGCCACGCCTTCTTTTATAGGCCCCGAAAGCCGTTGGCGTTTTAATTGGCCACTTCGGAGGCAGGAATTGGCAGCGGCACAAGAGATCCAATAGCGAGTGCGATGGGCTTCCGCCGCGGAGCGAGGGGGAGAGGAGGGTGCGCCTCCATGGCGCCGGCGGTTGTTGAGGCGCTAGCGTGTCGCAATCGCTCCGACGAGTCCAGACAAGCCATATGCCGAGGCTTCTCAGTGCTCCGAAGCCATGCGGCGCAACACCTTGGCTTGTAAGGGGCATCAGGCGACAACTGACAACCGCTCTGCTCCTGTCGTCGAGTGCTGCAGAAGCCGCGACTAGAAGCCCGATCATAACAGCACCTCCATGAAACAAACAGCGCCCTCCATGAAAGGGTAACAGGCAAACTGAAGCCAACGCCAGGCACTGCGTCATCATCGCCAATGCTGGGCATTAACAGCACCTACAGCACTTGGCGTGCAACTGACTGTCTTTTGCTCTCGGTTCTTGAAGGCACCGATGGCACTTGAGTCAGCCTGCTTCAACGTGAAATAGGAGCAACTTGCAGTCCTGCTGGAAAATCTCGCCCAGGAGGGTGCTGGCGTCCCCCTTCCCTCGACAGACCTAGCTGTGCGCATTAACACCACCAGCGCCTCCACCACTTGCTATCCTAGCCACCGGAGATGCGGAATAATTCGGCATCCTGCCCCAAAATTGTACTCAGGATGCTACTGGCTTCTGCCGTCCCGTGGCGAACCTGCTGATGCGCCTCGTGCCCTTGCGACCTTGCGACGTTTGCCCTCCCTGACATCACCCAGTAAGCACAAATCTTGGGCCTAGTGTTGATACTATGTTGGCAACGTCCGGACCTATGCATGACCAGATTTTGCAAACGTAGTACCAACACTGGGCCCAAGGTTTGTGCTCCCTGGGCAGAGAATACGAGGAGGAACTTAAGTACAAGCGCGCGCCTCTCGGTAATAATGTAGCATGACTTCCATGCGTTTTGACGGAACCCCGCTGGGATGCATGCACCTAGCTGCTAGGAGGGGTTCACCAGCTGGCTTGTGTGGCCAGGAAAAGATGGAGAAACACGTGAATGAAGCCGCACACCATCATTAGATCATGTGAATCACAGCTGACCGCCAGCGAGTTCTTGAGGCTACAGCAGGACAGCAGCCTCCTTCGGAATGTAGGGCGCAAGCGCTTGCCTCATCTTAGTTGTGGCTGCAAGATGGCCGCAACTGACTGAATGGGCAAAGAATGCCTGGGCTGTGCACTGAATGTGCAAGGCGTCATGTTATCGCGTACTTGCCCTTCGATACTGCATGGTTGGCGTAGTTATTGATGGTATCAGTGGTAAACAATTTTTTGCGAGACCATGTTAAAGAAGGTGATGGAGACACTGCTGTCGAAAATACAGGTCTCTATTTTGCAGGCTTCGACGCCAGCAAACTACTACCCTATCTAGATTTTTAGTAGTCAGACATGCTTGTCGACTGTTCATATACTGATAATTTTAAGTTTCACAATATTCGCAGCGTCTGCAGAAGGGCAGTATTTCCGAGCGATTTCCCCTGCGCGTCCCTTCACACGTGGCTCTAAATGTGTCAGCATTCTTGCTGCAATAGCTCCTACGTTATCGGTGCGGTGAAAGTGTTGGTAAGGTAGGTCCTGACTCAGAGCTAACTGATATGCTGCCTGAGTGCATCGCTCAGTCGAGCAAACCTGAGACTCGACTCGCTTTCGCGGAGAATGCGTTCGAAAGGTCTTAGGCGCAGCAGCAGTTGCTCAACAACGAACAATTTTAAGTAATAGGCATTTATATTGCGAATTAATTCCTGAAGTCAGAAATCAATACACTTTTTTTTAGGTGTTTGTTACGCAGTTATTTTACTTCTGGAGCAATAAAGTTGTGGACTGGATTCATTCCGGTGTAGATTACACTATTATCCCTTTGTCTCGTGTTCTTTCTCCTCTCATTTATACTTAACGCAGTAATATCCTTGTGTAGAGTTTCTAAACAAAATGCAATGTGGAGATTTTCACATGCTCCCTGCACTGGCAGTGGGTGTTGCAATGCTTTAGGAGTGATCCTTTATGCAAGCCGGTCACGTAAGCAACTATCCGCTCTGGATGCTTGCAAGCACTGACGCTAGAAATACTCCTCACAATCTCTGAAGCTTTGTTGTTGCCGCGTGACCACTCTGCTGAGCACGAGGGCACTGGTTCGATCTCAGTCGCGGCGGGCGCATTTCGACGGAGGCGAAACGCGAGATGCCCGTATGCAGGGCGATGCCAGTGCATGTTAACAACCCCAGGTAGACGGACCTGAGGCCACCAGTTGAACCTGAGGCTGCCGTCTCGAGAACGGCTCACTTGTTATACGCGCGTCTTCCCAACGAAAGGTTGTGGCGCAGACCCTCCCAAACAAACGGAACGAGTAATTAAATGCCGTCAGCAAGGGTGGCCGTTCGTTCTAACGCTAACGCTTGCTTCGTTCTCAGCTTCGCAAGCCAATAAGTTTTGGCTGTAGGGACGAAAAGTTTAGTGTGTGCAAGATTTTATTTGCCGTTTGTTTTACTAATTGCTGTGAATAATATAGGCAAGAAATAATTTTTTCTCAATATACTAGTGACCGGTGTTCCCGTGAGCATTAAAGAATACCTAAGAACGTGACCCGTGAATATTTTGCTGTGTAAATAGTACGCTAAGATTGCTAAAATTTAAATTTGCACTAGCCTAAAATTGGTTGCATCAAGCGTTTTCTTTGTTCAAATGAAATCTAAAGTTTCACGAAATCTCGCCTTGTCAAACATGGAGGTTCATGTCAACAAAATCTTCAGTTACAATAAGGTTAAAAAAAAATTCTTCAAAGAGAATTTAAGGAAGAGGGAAGTGAGTCTTGCTTTTGCCATAGGCATGATTTAGGAGTAACAGCGACTAGGAGAGAAGCATTACACAGAAGACAACTTGCTGCCTGCAAATTCTGAAGCGTTGTTGCCGCCCAACTTCAGCGGAACATTCTGGTCATATCACTGTTCAAGTGTTCTTACAGGAGCGTTTGTATATAAAAGAGGAGAGCTCATTGGTGAAGGCTATCGAAAGGCTATAGGGAGAGCTGCAATTAGTCCTCCTCCTTTTTTTTTTTTATGGCAGCCGTGCATTCCTGTTGTGAGGCCCGCCTATTGCGATTAATTCGCTATTCTCACGCGATCTGGTGCTTCTGGCGCTGTGAAGCCAGCATCGTGACCACGCTTCATTCTGGGCGAGTGGGATTCGGTGAAACTTAAAATCGGGTAACTACATACTATTCATTTGCACCGGTAAACAACGGTTCCCAAATAACTGCGTAGGAAATTGAACAACTGTCGTCCCTATCATCAAGGACATGATGTCAATTATTTTAATTTTAATGCGTTAGCTGTAAGCCTTCTAATCTAAAAAAAAAAAAAAAAAGCTGCAGCCGATTTAACTTCCCGAATGTTTTCGTAATGTGACAATGTGCGAAATCACGTCCCGTTTCCTTTCGCCTTCTACTCGAGGCCATATAGGTTTTCAAGGTTAGGCTTCAGGCAAAGATCGGAGAAATTTGTGAACGGGATGCTTAGTAGTTGCGCACAATAAGAATTTGGACCTCTCGCGCACCTTAAGAGGGCAATGCGACAGCGGTATGTTCTGGATGACACCGCTGGAAAAGGTCTGGATCCACTGCGCAAGGATGTAACTCGATGACGACGGCATACAATGCAAGTGCGATAGAGCGGTAGTAAAAACGAAAGGCGTTCCTTGTTGTGTTGTGCCCTTAGAAAATGGCACATACCCACGCATGGATAGCGTATATATAGAGCTCTCGTTCCGTGCCCAACGAAACTCCGCGGGTTAGAAATCCGTTCTTTTATATATAAGGTGTTCCTGTGGTTCTTAGGTGGCGCCTGGAAAAAAAGGACGCTGAAGTCGGCTCGCGCGCTGTGTGTGAAACTCTGCCTGCTGGTACAGCTTTGCCCTGTCTTTTAGTCACGTCTAGCCCTGTTGTCCGTGACAATATATATGAGCCTCAAATTGTCCGCGTCGGGAAAACTAAAGACAGCGACCTCCGGGGGCGAGGACGCTTCAAATCGACGCGACGAATACCACCCCGACAACGCCACCTGTGAGCGACCACGACTTGACGGCCCCGACGACAGTTCGTACACGTGAAGATAGACTCTCGCTGGATATACCCGTGGTCCTCGACGGCTATAAGGTTAGCGCATTGATGGACACTGGTGCTGATTTTTCGATTTTAAGCGGGAAGCTAGCGGCGCTTCTAAAAAAGCAATGACGCAGCAGATTCGCACCGCTGGCGGGTATGTCGCAACTCCGAGCGGTCAGTGCACGGCGAGAGTCCAAATCCGCAACTCGACGTTTGTTTTCAGCTGCCTCGTGATACCTGACTGCTCCCGCGACTGTATCCTTGGTGTAGATTTTCTCCGGGAGTATGGAGCCATTATCGATCTCCGTAAGCGTACTGTGACCTTTTCGATCGAGAAAGCTGATGATATTGACACCGAGTACCGCCAACGCCGCGCCCCTCTTCCAATTTCCGCCAAGAGTGTTTCTATTCCGCCACGTTCCAGTGTTTTTGTGACTGTTAACTGCGACGAACTGTGTGACAGGACGGCGGTCGCTGAGGGCAATAAGTCCCTTTTGCTCACCCACGGCATCACCTCGGCGCGGAGCCTCATCCACCTCCGTAACGGCCGATTTGAGCTCCTGGTGACTAACTTCACGAATGAACCCCGTCATCTTTCCCACGCTACTGCAATCGCATTCGCCGACACCTTAGTGTCATCCAACCCTCCAACAGCCTGTGGTCGTTTCCTGTTGTGCTGGTAAAGAAAAAGGATGGGACCCTTCGCTTCTGTGTTGATTATAGAAAATTGAACGACATCATTAAAAAAGACGTCTACCCGCTGCCCCGTGTCGACGACTCGCTCGACATACTACGTTGCGCCCAGCACTACTCCTCAATCGACTTGAAGAGCGGGTACTGACAGATTGAGGTCGATGAGCGGGACCGCGAAAAAACGGCTTTTGACATTCCAGACGGACTGGATGAATTTAAAGTGCTGCCTTCTGGCCTATGCTCAACGCCGGCTACTTTTCAGAGCATGATGAAACAGTTCTCGCAGGCCTCAAATGGCAAATTTGTTTAGTTTACCTCGATGACGTCGTCGTATTTTCTGAATCCTTTGTCGAACACCTTCAACGCCTGCGCACAGTGTTAGACACCCTTCGGTCAGTTGACTTAACACTGAAGCCAGAGAAATGCCACTTTGGCTACAAAGAGTTTCTTGGCCTTCTTGTGAACTCGGCTGGCGTGAGGCCAGACCCCGACAAGACTTCTGCTTTCGCCACATTTCCCGTTCCTACAACCCAGAGAAGTTTGAAACGCTTTCTGGGTCTCTGCGCGTACTACCGCCGCTTCATCGCCGACTTTTCTAAGGTTGCCGCCCCCTCATTCACCTCGCGCGCGATGATACAGAGTTCGTGTGGGGCGCCGAGCAACAAGAGGCTTTTGCGGAGCTGCGCAGACGACTGCAAACAACCCCTGTTCTTGCGCACTTTCATGAAGATGCTGACACCGAAGCCTACACCGACGCCAGCAATATCAGCCTCGGCGCTGTATATACTCGTTCAACACCAAGCTGGCGTCGAAAAGGTCATCGCGTTTGCTAGCCGCACGCTCTCCCGCGCTGAGGCAAACTATTCTACTACGGAAAAGGAATGCCTTGCGGTTGTGTGGGCAACCATGAAATTTAAGCCTTACCTTTATGGCCGCCCGTTTAAAGTGGTCATCGACCATCATTCTTTGTGCTGGCTGGCTAACCGCCGTGACCCATCGGGGCGCCTAGCACGATGGAGCCTTCGCTTCCAAGAATTTGAGCATACCATTGTGTATAAATCTGACCAGAAGCACGAAGATGCTGACGCGCTGCAGCGCGCACCCGTCGGTTTAGTCGAGAGCACGGACGACGAAAGCGGTTTCTTTGGACTGGTGAGTGCCTCAGACGTAATGACCCGAGAGCGAGCTGACCCGGACCTTCGACCTGTCATTGATCACCTGGTGGGTCGCGCTGCTGATATCCCTCACCAATTTTCTCGGAACCTGTCTGCTTTGTGTTTCCGGAATGACGTTCTATTCAAGCAAAACTCCAGCACAGTTGACCGAGCGTACCTCCTCATAGTCCCGGCTAACCTCCGTGCCGATATCCCTTTTGCATGCCATGATGAGCCCACCTCTGGTCACTTGGGCTTTGCACGCACACTCGCCAGATTTCGTCAACAGTATTATTAGCCTAAACTTGCTGACGCCGTTGATCGCTACTTCAGAGGCTGTCGTGAGTGCCAACGTTGAAAGGCGCCGCCTCTAAAGCCAGCGGGTTTGCTCCAACCTATTGGGCCTCCCCGGACATCGTTTGACCAAATCGGCATCGACCTTCTGGGTCCATTTCCGCTGATATCGGTCGGTAAAAATGGATAATAGTCACGACCAACTATCTCACACGGTATGCGGAAACCAAGGCGGTGCAGCGTGGAACGTCACCTGAGATCGCCCAGTTTTTTTATGCAGCAAATCGTGTTGCGTCATGACGCGCCGTCCCAAGTCATCGCCGATCGAAGCACGGCGTTTACGACACAACTTATGCTCGACGTATTTGAGCTCAGTCACACGAGCCAGCACAAAACCACTCCCTATCATCCACAGACGAATGGCCTCATGGAGAAGCTCAGTACACGATCGCCAACATAATTGCAATGTACAGCCTCGTCCACTTCTAGCTAGAACACGGTCACTGCTTTCAAGGTGTCATTGCATCCGACCCGGCCACGCAGCAATCTAAAGTGGCTGGCCATGTGAAGCAGCACATCCGTGTCTCTGTGTGCTTGCATCGCTTTGCATCGATATCTGCCTGCGTCAGATACAATGTTGCTTTAAAAGCAGTGACCGTGTTCTAGCTAGAAGTGGACGACCCTGTACATAGACTCGCAGCACAAAACCTGGGACGAGATTCTCCCGTACATCACATATGCCTATAACACTGCCATCCAAGAGACTACGCGTTTTACGCCATTTCACCTGCTCTACGGACTCGACGTTCAGACGATGATCATCTGCTCACGCCAGACGCTGAACAGTTTGCTCAGCGCGCCGAGGAAGCACGTCAACTTGTCCGCATTCACAATCAGCAACAGCAGGGCAAGGATACGCGTCGTTACAACCTCCGGCATCGACACGTCACATACCAACCTGGAGAGCAAGTTTAGGTGTGGACACCGGTGCGCCGGCCCGGCTTGTCTGAAAAACTGATGTCGCGTTACTTTGGACCTTACGAAGTTCTGCGCCGTGTCACGGAAGTGACATATACGAAGTCCTTCCAGCGGGTACTGTGCAGCCCTCCCGTCGGCAACCACGCTCCGAGGTGGTGCACGTTGTCCGCATGAAGCCGTATTTCACGCTGCAGTGTGCACTGTGCTATGCGCTTGTTTCGTTCTCGTGTAGGGCACCTTACCCGCCTTTGTTATCTATTCTGTTCCTGTTCTGATCCTTTTGTTTTCGTTTACATCGCCCATCGCTCGCGCTCAGTCTCTGCTTTCGTTTTTTTAAGAAGGGGAGTGATGCCACTTGGTATGCCCGTGGTTCTTAGGTGGCTCCCGGAAGAAAAGGACGCTGAAGTCAGCTCGCGCGCTGTGTGCGAAACGCTGCCTGCTGGTACAGCTTCGCCCTGTCGTT
>JAJIZL010081709.1:0-12036 GCA_023969395.1 Amblyomma maculatum | reverse complement strand
AAGATTTATTAGTCTCAGCTGATGTAGGTTTTTCTATTGCGGATGAATTAAGTAAGAAAATCTCTAACCTAAAGATCAAAAATGAAGAGGACTTAGAGCACGAAGTCAAAAGCTTTTTGAATCATGAAATAACGGAGATGCTTAAGCCTCATGCCGTTGATTTAAGAATCATTGATAAGCCTACTACAATTGTATTATGTGGAGTAAACGGTAATGGTAAAACCACTACTGCTGGTAAGTTAGCCAAGCGTTTTAAAGATTCAGGTAAGAGTGTTATGTTAGCAGCCTGTGATACTTTTAGGGCTTCAGCTGTCGAGCAATTGGTTGCTTGGAGTGAGAGGGTGGATTGTGCTATAGTCACTGGCCAAGATAAACAAGATCCCTCAAGTGTTGCTTATAACGCGCAAATTTTAGCCCAAGAACAAAACATTGACGTACTAATAGTGGATACTGCTGGTAGATTGCACAATAATCAAAATTTAATGTTTGAACTTGAAAAGACTGTTAGAGTGATACAAAAAATTAATTCAATCGTGCCTCAAGAGATAATTATGGTATTAGATGGTAGCACGGGACAGAATGCTTTACATCAACTTGAGGCCTTTATGAAAGTAGTGCAGATTACTGGCCTTATAATCACTAAGTTAGATAGCAGTGCAAAAGGAGGCATAGTGTTGACCCTGACCCAAAAATATAAAATTCCGATATATGCAATTGGCATAGGAGAAGATATAGAGGATCTTAATTCTTTAGATCCTAAATTGTTTGCAGATGCTATCGTGCATTACAGCTAAGCATTTATGGGTTAAACATTGAAATATAGTAAGGCCTATATCGACAATCTTTAAGCGATACTTAAGGTGGATTATGAGGATCCAGTTGTATTCCGGTACTAATTGGTGTTCCCGACAGGATTCGAACCTGTGACCTTTAGATTAGGAATCCAACGCTCTATCCTGCTGAGCTACGGGAACTAGCGGTACAGTATATAAGCGGGTATTTTATTTATTATGAGTAGAGAGTCAATTTAATAAGCAAAAAAATTTACTTTTATTTAATAAAATATTATAAAGATATTTGATAACTTACCTTGTTTGGTTTTTTATGTTTGATGTTTTGAAAAAGCTTTTTTTCTTATTTTTAGGAAAAAAACATCAGGTGCAAAGCAAGGAACATCCTTTTATTTTATCAGATATTAAATCCTCTTTGAACAGAGACTGGCACGCCGTAGGAGATGATTTTAATAATGTTTTAGTGCGATGGGGGCAATCCTATGTCAAAAAATGAGGTAAATAAAAATACTCGCGATGGTTTTATGAAACAGAGTAAAATTTCTTCAATCCTTCCCTCTCCAGCAATGTTAGAAAGTTATGAAGAAATAGCGCCGGGTATAGTGGATAAATTAGTAAACTTAGTTGAAAAAGAACAAAAACATCGTCATTCTCTTGAAGAGAAATCTGTTAAGTATGAAATAATGTTTGAAAAATACAGCTCAGTTGCGGTTAAAGGAGTGTCAAGCTTAATTGCAGTTTTAGTACTTTTAATTAGTTTCCTTACGGCAAAATTAAGCCTTTTTGTTGGTATAATTTTTTGCCTTTCCTGTTATACATTTTTGTTCTTTATAGAAAAGAATAAAAAATTAAGTTCTAAGAACAGAAGCGAAAAAATGAATATGGCTACGATGCCTATGAAAACTCCTGTAAAGAAAAAGTTCGTAAAGAGACAAAGATTTAGGGAAAGAGAAAAACGTACTGCTGCATAACCACTCTAATTTTTTGAGCTAGCGAAGCATTCCAAGTAAAGCTATAAAACCTCAAAGTTACTCAGTATATGAGGTTCACCTCTGAAATTAACTGCATTTTGATAAATTTCTGAACACATCTTAAAAGTCTTACTGCAGCCTGCAGTGATTTCTATAGTATCATTTTGCTCAATGATAAAGGGCATAGGGGCCATTAAATTATTTTTTGCTTTTCTATTTGTTAGCAATTTCCATTTTTAGTCCTTGATTATGGCCTGAAGTAAACAAAATTTTACCTATTTTATAAATTTGGTCATCTCAAATAGGAGAGCTAGTCTAAAAAACTCGGTTAGTGAATATAGTTTGAACGCGGGCTTCCTGCTTAAAGTTATTAATTTGTATTTTACATTTTGCATCACCAAATGAGGCTCGACAGTTTTTAGAATAAAAACTACCTAGAGCTTGATCAAATAAGTGATAATATACTTTTTACATTAGTAGTTATTCGCTCACATTGGATTTTAATTTCAGAAATAAGTCCTTTTTTAGTCCAAATTTTTTTATCTTGATTATTCAAATCAATTAAAAAGATTTCAACCCAAGCGTTATCATATAATCCAGCCACAACTTCAGGCAACTTAACAGCTTCATGATTCAATATAGTCCTAAATTCAAATGAATTAGGGGGGTATCCAAGCTTTGAGCTATAGTACTAACTTCTGAAGAGTTGGAATAGTATTTTAGATTATCTATTACGATATCTTGATTATGATCATTGAAGCCGATTAATTTCCCGTTAGTTAAGGTTAATAGCTAGCATTTTATTAAGATAGTGTTTTGAGCCATAGGATTAATATTTTTTATTATTAATAAAAAATTAATGTTGTTGCAATAATCAGAAAATTTTATTAAATGAGAGAAAATTTAATTTTTGGGTTTAGTACCATATTTATGCTTAATTTAAAAACAGGAAGCCTAAAGTTAGCACTTATATTTTTTATAGGAGCTATATTATTCGTAATGCCAGCGCCCGAAGGTTTAAGTGTCAAGTCATGGAATTTATTAATAATCTTTTCAGCGACAGTTGCAGGTGCAATCTTGAATCCCATGCCAATGGGTGTGTTGGTGATGTTAGGTATATTAGTAAGCCTGCTTACCGATACATTGACGTTGACTCAGGCTTTCTCGGGTTTTGGCTCATATATGGTATGGCTAGTTGTTTTTGCATTTTTTATCTCAAGGGCAATAATAAAGTCCAACTTGGGAAAAAGAATAGCATATTACTTTATAGCCAAGCTTGGTCATAGTATAATTGGTTTATCATATGGTTTAATTTTTACTGAACTATTTTTAGCTCCGTTTATTCCAAGTGCTTCGGCTAGGGGAGGAGGAGTAATCTTTCCGGTAGCTCAGGCTTTAACTGACCAATATAACTTTGTTTTTGCTGGTAAACATGATATTAGGATTAGACAATTCTTGATGCAATTATGCTTTCAAGCTAATGTGATTACTAGCTCCATGTTTTTAACTGCGATGGCTGGTAATCCTCTCATTTCTGGTTTAGCAAGCGGTATAGGTATAGATTTATCGATTACTAAGTGGGCTCTAGGTGCTATAGTACCTGGTATTTGCGCTTTGCTTATATTGCCTTTCATTATAAAATTTGTAATCAAACCTCATGTTAATAATATGATTCATGCCCCGATTTTAGCACAAACAGTTTTGAAAGATATAGGGCCTTTTTCAAGAAATGAAATCATGGTTTTGATAACTTTTGCAGTGCTTATAATACTATGGGTTGGAGGCAGTTTTTTTGGGGTGGATGCAACTACCACGGCGTTATTAGGATTTATTGTCTTACTTTTAACTGGTGTAATTACTTGGGATGATGCGATAAATGAAAAAGAAGCCTGGAGAACATTTATTTGGTTTGCAGGGTTTGTCATGCTATCAAAATTCTTGAGTGAGATGGGGGTAACAAAGTGGGTCGGAGATAATATAGAGGAAGCTTTAAGTAGTTACAATGCTACCTTTGCGATACCTATACTGTTAATATTATTTTTTTATATGCATTACTTTTTTGCGAGTATTACTGTTTATGCTTCAGTGATGTATACTACTTTTGCTATGCTTTTAATTGCTTTCGGAGTGCCTCCTCTTGCTACAGCGCTTGTCCTTGCTGTTTTAGCGAATTTATCCGCTTGCTTAACACATTACGGTACCACTTCTGCTCCTATATTTTTTGGTTCAAGTCATATGAGCGTTAAAAGTTGGTGGGCTGCTGGCTTTATAATTGGTATCTTTCACTTATTAATTTGGTCTACTCTAGGGATTTGTTGGTTAGAAGCCTTGGGTTGGCTTTAATTATTATTTATTAATTAAAAAATTTATAAAGCTTGCTTATCTGTGATCTTTTATGTATAAGCGGCTAGGCAGATATGAGATAATTAATCTGCATGAAAATATTAAAAAGGGCGGTTAGCTCAGCTGGTTAGAGCGCTACGTTGACATCGTAAAGGTCAGAGGTTCGATCCCTCTATCGCCCACCACCTTACAATCAAGCTTTTCATAATCTGTTAATTTTAGCTTCATACTCCATATGCTGCTTATATGCTCATCGCATTTTTAAAAATGGTGTTATTATCCCCTTGATTGCCTCTTCTAAACTGATGTTTAAGTTGAGGTCTTATGCACACTATATGCTGCTCACATTTCACTCCTGGTTGTGTAATCCATAATCATAGTGATAAAAATTCAATAATTTTCTATAATTTTGTTGGTAATTTTATCCCTCCTGAATGGAGTACTCTTTCCTCTCATAATGGTAAGATATTAAGCAAAACTGCAAGGCAACTACTATCTTCTCTAATAGTCTTCCGTATGCAAATCTACTACAATAATAGTATCGATAAAGCAACAATAGTTAAATATGGCATTAAATGCCGTAATACTCCTTGTATTAAGCTAGCCAGAAATTTCCAACCTACTTCTAGCAAAATACCATCTGAAAATGAAAAAAATTTTGTACCTACTCCAAAAAACTTTGGGGTGAAACCCAAAAAAATTTTGCCTCAACCCCAAAAAAGTTTGGATGAGACAATATATAGATAATAATAAAAATATATCTAATAAATCTAGATCTAGCAAATCTACAATTTTTCAAAATGAAAAAAATGCATCTATTCACAATAACCAACAACAGTTACAACAACAAAAACTTGCAGCAGATTTACAATTCAAGGCAACAAGCTTAATCAACGATCAACAACAAGCTGATAATACCAGTTCATCTAGTGCTAATATCACAACAGGTGCTACACGGATTAATACTGTACTACAAGCAGTTATTAATAAAATCCCTAAAAAATATGACTCTACACCATCAAATAGCAATAATGCAGCAATTAATGCCTTTAATCATAAAAGCTGGTTCAAAAGAAAAAAATTAACAGATTTCCATCCATTAACCCAAGAAGAGACTGATTTATTACAGATAAAATCAAATCGAGAATTTAATCTTACTTTTATTAACAAGCTCTTATTGAAATTAGCAGAACAATACCCAGAACACTATTTTGGTCATAAAAAAGTATTTTTAAATTATATGGCTAAGGCTTTAGCTCATGAACTAAGAGAAACTACTCAAGCTAATTGTGAGAAGTTTCAGTTTAAATCTAGCAATGTGCATAAAGTTCAGGAGCAATATCTAGATAAAATAGAAAGCAGTAACAATACTAGCAGACAAGCTCAGTTAAAACGTAAAATCATCGCTGTGTTTGATCCTGATATAGCTTATGAATTATTAAGCTCTTGCTGCTTTATTGGGGTAGTAGGTAATAGGTATCAAATCAAACTGCTTAAAACTATTATGCTTTCAGAAAATGCACAAGATAAAATACTACAGCAAGTACAAATGATTTATGGACAAGCTGCTAAACAGTTGGAAATAATACCATGTGCTAAACTTGAAGCGAAGCAAAATAATGCTGAAGAGGAAAATTATCTTTTTTGTATAAGTTTCTAATAAAGGGAGTATTACTATTAGAAATCATTATCTTAACACCTTTATCATTAAGTTCTGTAGTAAAATCTCGTAGTCTAGTTTGTTCATTTTCATCAAAGGGTAATCTAGTATAAAATTTCTCACCTGATTTATGATAAGGAGGATCAAAATAAACAAAATCGTCTTTTTGTGGTTCAATGAAAGAAAAATACATAGCACAAAAATAGATGTGCCAGCTAAAAGCTGACTACACTGTTTTAATCTAAAGGCAAGATCAGATTTACTATAATTCCTACCAGAGAAAGTTTGAGCTGGTTTTTCATCAATATTAATCCGGTAAATGCCTTTAAATGAATATCTATTAAGATAGATAAATCTTGCAGTAATCTTCGCTGGGTCATTACTGTCATTATTACTTGTTAATAATGCTCTTTAGAATGTTTTTCTTTATGAGAGTCTAATAGTTTACTGACCTTATCTGGATTCTTCTTAACTGCGTTATAAGACGTTACTAGCTCTAGATTAATATCAGATAAATAGCATTGTTTAAATTTACTCTAACTTGAAAAAATAAAGCCCCACCACCAAGAAATGGTTCATAGTAGTTGTTTAATTTCGCAGGAATAAATTTAATTAATTGATCAACTATTTTTTTTACCGCCAACCCGGATAGCGGAACAGAAATAACCTTTAATCCTGAACATATAAATTTTAAACATGGCTATGCTTCTACAGTGTATAAAGCACAAGGAGCCTCAATTAAAGATGTCTATGTATTACATAATTTAGCAGGAAATAGCAGAAATTCTTATGTTGCAATGACCAGGCATATAGAAGAGGTAAAACTCTACTATAATAGAGATAGTACAAGGAATATGGCAAGTTTAATATCGCAACTTAGTAAAATAGATAATAGGCTATCTAGCATTAATTTTAAAACTTTAGAAGAATTGGTAGCGATTCAAGATCAAAAAAATAAGAGTCCTAATATTATAGATAAAGTAGGTAATTGGTTTAAAGGGGTAGTAGAAGATATTAAGGATAGATTACACAGTAATGATAACTATTACCACTTAAGAGTGAAATTAAAGCCACCTGCTAAAGTAGCAGAAATCCTAAGAAGCACTAGCACAAATCTTGCCACAAGCCATAAATCCCAAGAAGAGCGAAAAAGCTCTTCTTGTAAACTCAAGAATTGTAATAAGCAAGATACAACAATAAGTGTTAAATTACAAGAGGATATTATGGCAAAGAATAAAATAGATTATAATGCTATTAATAAACAAGAAGCACTGGAATTAAAGCAAAGATTATCATTTAAAGTAGAAGAAATAGGAAAAAATTTGCTAGGTAGTCCAAATAAGTATTTATCAAATAGCCAGTGACTCCGCTGGGAGAAAAATGGCAAAATAGTGATGAAGATAAATTGCAGTAAAGCCGGCATCTGGTATGATTTTAGTAAAGGAGAAGGAGGAGATTTATTTACCTTAGTACAAAGAGAAAAGAATTATGATTTTGTAGAAGCTAAGAAATATTTACAAGATATGGTTGGTATGTCAACAAGCAGTAAAGAACTAGTAACAAATCTGAAGTTGAACAAGAATAAACAAATTAAAACCAATGATCAAAAAGAGCAAGAGGCTGAAATAGCAAAAATTAAGAGAGCAGAAATATTATATGAAAAATCAGATTCTGTAAAATATGTCATGCCAAATAATGTAGCAAAAAGATATTTATCAGAACATCGTGGAATTGAAAAAATATTAACAGGATATCAACTAAGCTTTGATCTTAGAACCAATATGATGTGGGACAGTAATAGCAAACAACATTATCCTGCATTAATTGCTTTTGCCAGAAGTAAAGATGGTAATATTACCGGAGGTCAAGCTATTTATTTAAATAAAGAAACAGGGGCAAAAGCGAGTATAGAAGTTAATAAACGTTCATTTGGCAGAATTAGAGGTTCTTTTGTTGAGATTAATAAAAATAATGAACAACAGAATGAAAGCATTAAACATGGTAATAATTTAGTTAGTAATGTAACGATTATAGCAGAAGGGGTAGAGTTAAGTATTAGGGAAGCTGGTATTAAGGATAGAATCCTCTGTAGTTAGGTGTAAGTGACATCAAAAACTATGAGCCTATCAAAGGAGAAAGAATAATAATTGCTGCTGATAATGATTGCAAAGATTCAGTATCAGTTAATACTGTAATTAAGGCTCAGGAAGAATTAATTAGAAAGGAGCGACTGTATCAATAATACGACCACCGGAAAAAGGTGATTTTAATGATATGTTAAAATTCCAAGGAGCAGAATCTATTAGAAATCTTATAGAGCCTGAAATAGCAAAATTAACAGTAGCTAGCAATGCAATAAAACTTAAATCATCATTAAAAGCAAATGATAATAGAAAATCACAAATTAAATCTATAGAATTATTATTTTCAAAATTTGCAAATAACGATAATAACGGACTAAGTAATTTGCAGCAACAGCAAATAACAGCTCTAGCAAAGTTTGGCACAGAAGAAAATATCAATACTGCCTTACAAATCTACAGAGAAAAAGGCATAAATTCTTGTATGTTCTACAGTAACAAGATTTGCATAGCAGCAATAGAGAAGAAGATACAAGAAGATTTAGAAGATTTACAAATTATGAAAAGTAAATTTGATCCTAATTATAATCTTGGTGATAAAAAATTTTCTGATATAGTAATATATGATTTTCAAGATAAAAGTCATCTCATCCCTGAAAATTACTTAAATGCCATAGGAAGAGATAAACAAGTAATGCAGTATATAAGTCCAAGTTCAGAAATAGGTAGAGAAATAAGAAGTGCGGTAAAGAACTGCTCTAAAATCAAGCTAAATCAAGGAATAAGAGTTTAAGAGAGTGTCAACACCCACCGAAAAATGATACAGATTTTTAATAAGCTCCGGCTGAAAATTAATACAGCACACACTACGCTATCTTTAATAATTAATTGCTTAATATTGAGATATTATTGCTGTTATTCCCTATCAAAATGTATTTTTATGACAGGGATTAAAATGATCTTGAAGCAACATAGCATAAGTTTTGGATGATCATTTGTCTATGTATTAATAGAGGCACAATCTACTTGTGATTATTGGATGGCATTAAGATTATGGAAATATATGCTGCTTCTATGTGAGCGTCATACAAAAAATAAAGATAAGTTACCATTAATTTGTCCATTGTTAATATATAATGGTTTTGAAGTATATAATGCACCAAGAAATTTATGGGAATTATTTGCAAGACCAGAGCAAGCAAAGAAACTAATGGTGGAGGATTACCAGCTAGTAGATTTACAGGGTCAGTCTGATGATGAGATAGAGAAGAAGAAACATTTTGGGATGATGGAGTATTTTTTAAAGCACATATATCAAAGGGGTATGCTAAAGCTATGGGATGAGTTTTTGAGTAGATTTAAACCAAGTATAGTAATGGATAAGGAAGCAGGATATATTTACTTAAGATCATTTTTATGGTATACTAACGTTAAGATATCTGAAGAGAAGCAGCAAGAGTTAGAACAAATAATAGTTAAACATTTATCAACAGAAGAGAAAGATAAATACATAGATGAGGGAATTCAGTAAGGCATAATCCAAGGTATTGAAAAAGGAAAAGCTGAAGAAAATATCAGAGTAAAAACAGAAATAGCGAAAAAAATGTTATCTCAAGGTTGCGATATTTCTTTAATTTCTAGTGTAACCGGTCTTGATGAAGCTTTTATTCGTTCTTTAGAGAGAGTGATTTTATGGTTTTTATATTTTTGGATTTAAATCAAGTTTGTAAATTTATTTGCAATTTAGTAATAGGGAAATTACCCACAAGTTTTACATAACAGGTAAGATCTTCTAGATTCATGATTTCAGATGGCATTACTAATAACTTCCTTTTTTCTAAGCTGTGCATATTTACTCCATCACGCACAGTATTAGAACCATAAGAGAGATTCTCTCAATAATTTCCTGCTCACCAAGCATTTAAAGCAGATTTATGTGCTGTTTGTTGATCACTTACTCGAAAAATAAATTTGCTGCCAAATAGATCAAGCATTGAAGCTGCTCCTGAGTGGCCATATATCTCCTCTAATTGATGAATATTCTGCATACCTGCAACAACGCATCCACCATATTTCCTGCTTTCAGCTAAAGCTATTCCTAAAGAAGATATCTTTTGTAAAGCTGGCAGCTCATCAATCACAAACCACATATTACTATGAACATTATTGATATTCCTATTCATTAATGCTTTTATCGCTATGCTAACCTATGCAGCAATAAGTGGTCGCAGCATTACTCTTTGATTAGGGGTTGCTGTGATAAATAACCAACCTTCTGTGCTAGTAAAAAACCACTTTCTAATACTAAACTCACCTTTAGGCTTTAAAATGCTGCAGAGCTTCAATATTTTTACTAATAGTTGTTGAATACCTGAGGAAGTCTCAAGGTGCATTGCTGCTAATTATACCAGACACTGCACTGTTTTTAAAGATCCTTGCAAATTCTTTATTATTTGCATAAAGAATAGTATTTATTAGCTTTTTGATGTCTTTAACTATCCTGATATAATCCTTCAGCTAATACTAGCTCAGCACTTTTAGCAAAAAAATCATCTAATTTGGGATTATAGCTACTAAAACTACTTGCTATATCATTATAATCCCAAATTTCATGACAATCATTCCACGGTAGCCATGCTGAAGTATTCTCTTGCAAGGGATTCAGTAACTTATCACATTTTGGATCAAAAAATCTATCAGTAAAACTACCTGTTAAATCAACAATAATTGCTCTACCACGCTCTTTTCTAATCTGAGGTAATAACTCATTTAACATATTAGGTTTTACCACTACCTGTAGTACCGGTAATAAGAATATGTCTCCTTTCACTATTTTTAACTAATGGCAATCCAGAAAAGCAAATATTAGCAGCTTGTTTATTTTTATAAAGCATTTTTGCTAAAATATCTGCTTCAACAAAATCTGCTCCCCTGATCTTATCTTGGATAACAGCTTTTTTACCTCGATATATAAAAAAGATGATAGCAGTAAACAGACCAATAATAAAAATAATAATACCTTCTTGCCAAGCTGAATGCAATAAAAATTGCCCAAATTTATTAATATTATGCGAATGCGGTGTAACATGCCAAAATGTATGCACAAATTCTTCAGCATTACGGTAAACCCAAGCTTTTTGCTCTAAATAATAGAATTTAATACCTATTTGATCTATAGGATAAAAATGTTCTCCTATAGCAAGTTTTAACCCCACATATTTCTCTATAATAAAATAATATAAGCTTACTAAGGATAATTTCTGAAATGTACGCAACATCAACCAGGCTACAGCACATACCAAACCACATTAAAGCATTAATACTGCCTTGCTCAAGCATTCTCATCTGATGAGCAAAAATTTGTGAACCACGAGTAAAATTATTTTGATTTTGTGGTTGCATAGAATTACAAATTATTTTTTAATATCTTTAATTTTTCTTCAAACTCACCAGCCATCAGATCATTACCTAATTGCCTTAAAGCTTTAATTATTGCTTCATATTCTTCTATCAGATTAGATCCTTCCAGTGCAGCCAATTGATGCATCACTATAATTACCGAGCAGAATAATTATAATAAACATCAGTAATTTCATTGAGATCTGATGTTAGGAGATGTTTTTCTTGATGATGCAGTAGATCAGTTGCATCTTTTGTAGGCAGAGATTTTTCACCTGGTATTAAATATACCACTTCACCGTTAGACTTTACAATTGCTTGCACATCGCCAATGCAAAACATCATCTACTATTGCAGCTAAATCATTTCTTTGCCTCTTGTAATGACCATTTTTTCATACACACATTTATCAGTTTTGATCCACAATGTTATCTTTGCTCAAATACTGTAACATTTCAATTAATATTTATCTCGCTAATTTTCAGTAATTTCCTTTTCTGCTCTACAATAGCTGGCACTGCCTTTATTTTTAAGCGAGTGGTGAGAAGGCCTCCTTGGTCAAAGAACACTTGCTTATTTAGCTTCTTTGTTAGTTGTTCTATAGGACCGCCTTTAATCAATATTAATTTCCCTATTTTAGACTGAGCCCAGTTAATTTGCTCTCGATCATCACCATCAATAAATATTAAATCTTCTCCCCAGTTTTATAGTATCCAAAGGAGTCGCATTTACAGCTGGTAATCTTGATGATAGAGTAGTTGTGCCAAATGCTTAACTGACTGCTTTTTGGA
>JAJIZL010081694.1:2024-12517 GCA_023969395.1 Amblyomma maculatum | reverse complement strand
AAGTTTGAGCATTTATTGATTACTCTATATATGGTTTGGCAAGAACAGATTATTGAGTTTTTTAAAGTACAGTATTTTTACAGTATTGTAAAGCAAGCGGTGTACCAATGTGCCCACCTCACCGCGCATAAGCTCTCACGGGCAAAGTTCGAAACAGTGACGGAAGTTCAGCATTCGGGGTCAGATATTACATTGCATTCGCGGCTTCCTCGGCTAGAGGAGCACACTCGGCTCGAAAAAGAGCCCATAGATCTCTCTGTCGCTGTACCCATCACCACCAAACCAACCAGACCAGGCTAGTAGGCCCCGGGTTCGAAGCCGTATTTAGAATGCAGCGCCTGCGCTCGAGCTAAGCAATGACCTTTCTGGAGGTCCGGATTTATACTGCTGTGTCGCCAATTCTTGGCGCTACGGAAATATTAGTCCTCCGGAAAACAAAGTTATGCAATTTTGAAGCACTTGAGTAAAATGTCTCCTCGTCGCACTTGCGCGCGTTTGTACTGGCTAACAGTATGTTCCTCCCGCAACTCCTGGAAGCTAGCAAGCACCCCCAGACCGAGAAGTCAGCCCTTGGAAGCTGTTTTATGGAGTCAGATGCCCGCTTTATTGCTTTCCGAACGATGACTGAGTTACCGCACATTCGCTGCACTGAGGTGCAGACGTGAGGTAGAATATAAGTTGCGGCTGGGAACGTTGGCTTGAGCAAGACGGAGCGCGTCGCGTACCCGCATTCCTTGGCATCGGTTACATAGCCGCCGAAGCACGAAGCCCACCATGTCTTCGGTGCGCTTGAGTTTGGCGATTGCAGTATATGCATTGAGGCAACGGTAAATATGATGACCCAAGACAAGGACCTTATCCGCCTCGCAGGTCTCCTGCACATGGCAATATTTATCGACGTGGGATCGGTTTTCGTGGCGCGATTGTGTAGCAGTTTTGACTTTGTGGCGGCGCAGATGAGCCACAGGCGTTGGCATGTTTCGACTAATGTGGCTGCCAGCGTGAGGCACTGCTACATGGCGCCTATGGAACGTGTGTTGGCGCAAAGGGAATGCTACCGGCGTAAAGCGTATGATGCACACCCTCCGCCTGCTGTAGTAGATTGGGGAGATCCATCATGACTACGCTAAACAAGGGCGAGAGCCCACCCAGTGGATCCAATGCGGTAAGAACCTTACTCCTGATCGTGGATTGGGAGGAGTGCTTGCTCTGGGAAAGGAAGTCCCAGACGTAGGCAAACGCCCTTAACCCACAGTTGGTGCGGTTGAGGTTAGTGAGGATAGAGCTGTGATTCACATCGCCCTACGATCCCCTTAAGTCCCCTTATTCCTATTCTCGGCGATGATGACGTATTCTCAAAGTTGGAGCTAGACCTATATACTGAGCTGACATATGCGCTCTAAAACTGTACACTGTGTCGGCGAAAAACCCATTATTCTCGAAGCATGGGGGAAAACGGTCCCGTATCATACCCTCTTAAGCATTCCGATATATGAAGTAAGTGAAATTGGGCGCAGATTATTAAAGTGCCCTGTCTTCCTGTGCTTGGGTATGAATGTCAGGAGGTAAGTCTTCCAGTCCTCCGGCAAGTACTGCGTACTTCTCAACCTGAGATTTGTCAACAGCGTCAACGTTATGTGGTCCCTGATGAGGATCCAGATCCGCGTTTAGGTCTCCACTATGCTGGAACCCATGCAGACCCTAAGATCGTGTATGCGACAGAGGTAGCGGCAGTACATATCGTCAGCAAGCTAAGTGATAGTGCCCGGTTAGGTGTGTAGAATGCGCATAAGATTTCGTTGTGCGTCAACGCGTGTGCTCGTCGGGCCGAGAAGCGTGCAGAAGAGCTGCCAGGAGGAGTTGGAACTCATTTTTCATATCATCCTTTTTACACCTTGCGATCAAGGTGGATTCCATCCACTGGGGCGCATACTGCTTGGCTGGTGTCGTAAGTTGACATATGCGAAGCCGGACTAGCTTGTTCGTCTTGTGGGTACGCTTTTGCAGCCAGACCAGACCGCGGGGCGACCCACGGATCAAGGATCTGGTTATTCCCTTGCAGGCTGGTCGTCCCTAAGGAAACATACGCGTCTCTGTGTGTGTGTGTAATGCCAAATTCGCGCACAACATGGTCTCACGTAAAAAGGCAATTGAAGCCAGATGCCATACCCTCGCAGCCAAAATTAAAGGCGTTCCCGCCAAAAATCGAAACCCGCCTAGATGAAAAACTCGCGACGTTCCCCGCCATGATTCATGCCCGCATCCAAGCCGCTCTCCAACCTCTTGTCGAACAAATCGCACCAAAAATCCTCACCACGATTCAGGCGTGATGTCTCCCTCAACTTGAAGTACCAGTCATGCTCAGGCGTGCGAAGACTCGAAATCCGCTCACCAGTTCTGGCCGTGGAGTGGGCTCCTTCCTTGGCTTCCGCAGCGTCTACAGTGCCCGACGGAGCTGCCTCAGAATTGGTGTAACTGTACGGGAAACAAGACACAAGCAAATCACAACTCGAGCCACTTACCATACTTCAGTGGAATTATTTGGGATTTTTCAGGGGGTGGCCGTCGTGCTGCTTTTCATACCTTTTTGACTACCCTGGGAGGTTATTCAGCAGTGCTCGTCCTCCAGGACTCAAGTCCTGTGGTGCGCCTGTCGAGTTACTGAACCTACCAGACACACCCTTGCGCTTGCACCCTGGATGGATGTAAGGCACAGGCGTATCTTGGAGCTTGGGTAGAAGTTTTGTCTGCAAACCGATGTAAGTCCAGTCGATCGTTTGGCGGTGTCTCGGATGTATTGCCCGTCATATTCCGGAAGATGAGAAAAGTCGGTTTTTAACGAAGCTACGGACGTAATAGCGGCACCGAAACGGTCCGTAGAAGCCACGGTACAGACTGAAACTCGTGTGCGAGCACCAAGTTGACAATCGATTGCGTCTGTTGGTATCTATTAAGAAATGCTTCTTTGTCGTTATACCTGACGGCTGTTTCTCTGAAAAGGCTTTGGCTGCGATTGCCGCGAATGTTAAGACAGTCAAAGCAAAGCTATCATATTACAGGAAGCAAGCTGTTGCATGCCTAGGTGATCACAATCTGAAGGCTTTAAGTTCAAGGGTGAAGGCTGCCACAGGAACCTGCATGGATGTTTACTTCACAGCGAAGACGCACAAGACGGACATTCATTTCAGGACTATTGCTTCAGAACTTCGCCCCTGGCAGTACAAAATTTCCTGATATCTGCAGAAGCATCTGAAGACGCTGAAAGTTCAGGACGCTTTTTGATTTCGAGTTCTTCTAACATGCTCGAGCTTTTATGGACAAAAATCCGGGTTAATGCTCTGCAATTAGCATCGACGTGGAGGACTTGTTCTTTTCACTGCCAAAGGACAGACTTATGGTGTGAGCAAGACTACAACACGGCGGATAATGATGAACTGGCTTTAATGATGCGTGCGGAATTTCGATTGCTAGATTCATGCAGCTGTGGTTCCTTTACCTTAACTCCACTTACTTCTGTTGGCAAGGCACTATTTACATCCTGAAGTCAGGTGTAGGCTTAGGGTGACAGGCCGCATTTTTGCTCAGCGACTTTTTTTTATCAAATGTTGACACAGTATTGCAACCGGGTTTGCGTTTCGCTACGTTGATGACTTCTTAATTTTCTTGCACAAGAATGGCTCTGATAGGTTGGCGCAATATGTTTTATGTTTAAAGACTGTGGTCAACGCCTGTCTTTTACGTATGAATTTCCCAAAGATCACCATTTACAGTTTCTTTATTTCGACCAGTGCTTTCGATACAATCATGTGTGTTGGGGCTGCCGCCCCTGGTAAGGGAAGCCTCTTCTTAGCTATGAGCCAGACCATTCGAGGTTCGTAAAGGATGGGTTGCCAGTCGCATACATCAAGTTCGCTTTACGTAAATCATGCATCACCGCGTTCAGGACGCATTCTCACAGCACATTTCGAAGTTGTTGGCAGCTGGCTTTCCTAATGACCATCTCACCCGCCTGTCAGAACGTGTTTTCACACGATTGAGAAAGAGCAACACGGTGGAGGATTGTGCGGACGTGTGGAAGCGGTGAAAAAAGGTGCCTGCAATTCCTTACCTCTACGGCATTTCGCACAGACTCAAGAAACTTGCAGTGAAGTATGATGTTGGCGCTTTATTCACAGCTAAAACAAGATAGGAAGCTTGTGCGCTAGCGTTAAAATGTGGCTCCACAGTACATCTGCTAATCGTTTCCAGTGCACAGTGTCACATAAGACAATGCTCACCACCTGTAGAAAGAACATGGTGTATCGCATTCTGGTGAATTCTGGTCGGCGCTACTACGGACAGACAGGCAGATGTCTGAATGTGTGCTTGACGGAGCACTAAGTCTTTAGTAAGGAAGGCAAATTCTAATCTGGTTTTACAACGGCAGTCACGGAAATGGAAATCGGAGGACGACCCGCTTCTTAGCGCGCCTGATTTCAGTAACACGAGCGTTGTTTACGGAAATGAAAAACAAACCTGTCGGGAGATATTCGAGGCATTTCACATTGCTGGGCCTAAGGACACGTGTGTGGCGAAGGCGTCGGTTAACCTTAATGGTAAGGAATTCGCTCTGCTAGATAAATCGATAGTTAGGGCATGACTGAAATCTTTCTGTCATTTTACTGGTTTGGGTATTTGCGCGTCCATCTCAGTGCGAGCCTTCGTTGTCTTCTTTCCTTCAATAAATCTTTAGTTTTTAGTCCAGCCTCGACTTCTCTTCTATTATCTGTGAATTGCTCTGTGGCTGGATAAAAATAAAAGAAAAGGGATGATGGCGGAAGAGGTAGAAGTGGCAATGCTAAACGCGATAAAACTAGCTAGCCCTTCGCCCGTCTAGCGCCACCCCGTCCTGAGCGAGTAAATTAATATTAAAATTATTGCTGTTGGAGAATCTGTCTCTGCTTTTACACTGAATAAAATGAACTGTTATTATCTGCATGCACTGCTGTTTTGGTGATATGTTTAATGCTTTTCATTAGACGTATACCAGACTAGTGCCGCACATTCAAGCCGGAATCTGACATAGTCTTGTAAGCAGTGAATCTGGTACCGATGGAGGCATTCCTAATAAAGGGTGAGTTATGCATTCACATCTCACTAAGAAAAGAAAAACTCGTTTTCCCTTCTATTAAATATTGTTCTTAAATTCAGAGTTTGTTATGCTTGACCACTGCAGGTCAACAGGAGTATTTTGCTTTCGGCAATATGCGAACCCAGAAAACAATCTTCTATTCTACCACGAGCTCCAAGGATTTACCCTGGGACAGTGGGTCTGTGAGGAAGGTTTCCATTTCAAGCATTGCTGTTTTCTTCCTTTAGGGAGAGGACAGTCGACTATGCAAATAATGCCCATGAATTGCCGAATACACTACTTTGTAGCTGCGTTCAGGTAAAATTTGCAATTTCCGAAATTGCATTTTTTTTTAATTTTATGAAACGGCACCGCCCAAACCTTCATTGAATCCAAGCCGAGCCAAAGCGCCACCTTCCTGACCGAACTTATGGCATAGCTGTAGGAAGTCTTGTTCCAGGAGGTATGCTCAAACTATCTCTGATTTTTCAGCGTCCTCACCATGTTTATACCCAATACCTGCTGAGAAGAAGCCTTAAGGTATGTGGTCTACTAAACATATTGAAATGCCATGTCTTAAAACTTATCCAGCGACATCGACATCAACTGGCTTCGGTAGATTCGAATAGCGTTTATGTCTGGAACTAGTGCAGAGAAACCTGATCTCATCTTATAAAAGGAAAGTGCATGTAATGTTTCGGACAACAGAACTTGCTGTTGGCTAGCACCCCCTCAGCGTGCTAGGATAATCAATGATGATATATGTGCGTAAACTTATAGCGCGTGGCGCTGAGTAAGGTGGAAGCTCAACCTTGAGTGAAAAGGTAGGAAAACGAAGCATAAGCCAATAATTATGGCAAAAACACTGGCTACACATTTTTGCCTAATGCGCACTTCGCCGATAAAAAGCATCAATGATGCACTAAGTATGCGTGAGGAGATTATGCGTATACTCTTACAAAGTGGCGATTGGCAAAACTAATTTATTCACAGGTTGTAGGGATGTCTCTGAACGATTATCTTCTCAGTATACGCGTGCCTCCGCTCTTTTATCGCTTCATCTTCATCCCTCTGTAAGTGAGCGCCAGGTTGCGTATTGCAAACCATATCCCGTAAGAACACTGGAGCAGACGATGCTTTTAGCGAGTTAAACGACAATTGTTGCTCAACGGTGTCTCTGAACGCAACCTAAAGCTAACATACGATCACTGAAGGCTTGAAAATCTGGTATAATGCTGCTCCTCGTGCAAGATCGGGAAAAATCGATGGCAACGGAGCGCTCGAGCAGACGATGCTCTCTGCGAGTTAAACGGAGAATGTTGCTGAAAGGTGTCTCTGAACGCAACGTAAAAGTAGCATACCCTCACTCTGAACACAACGCAATGCTAACATATCCTCACTGAAAGCTGGAGATGAGTATGGCGAAAGTAATTGCAAGATGAAACCGTTGTCATACTGTCACCTCATCACCCTGTTCACGTCTGGTTTTTCGGCTATTAACAACGGAAAGCATCACGTAATGCAGACAAAACGACAACACACCCCAGGAGAAATGTTAGTAATTTAGTTGCAGCAGTTCAACTGTTGGAGTGTTCCGATGATTGAACTGTTGGCAATGGACGCAGCTTGGGACGTACTGCCACGCTACCTTCTATAATCCGGGCCAGTAGAAATGTTGCCATGTTCTGTATTATGTACGCGCAAAGCCTGAATATCCAGATGCAATATCGTTGTGCATGGCTTGAAGGAAAGCGCTGCCAACGCTTGCAGGGACGACCAGAAGCAAACGGGTATTCTCCACTGAATAGTTCCTAAAAAGAGCCTTCATGAATGACGAACGAACGACCAGGTGCAGACGTGCAGGCTTGATTGAAGAATTTTAGAAGGGCAGGGTATTTGCCCTACTCTTGCTCAACTGCCTTAATGCTTAGAAATTCCGCGAAGAGGGGAGATAAACAGCCGTCGATGTTGTCTTCATTCCTCGCTGCATCCAGTAGAGTGAATCGTGACAAACAGGCCGCGTCAGCTTGGTGGCATCCGCTCTTACCTGAGACAGTCAAGTCAGACTCCTGGAAGCACAAGGCCCAACAAGCGAGTCGAGTGGATTGATCGCGCAGGCAACAAGCCAAAACAAGGATTGGTGATGAGACAAGATTTTTAACTAACGCCCATGTAGATATGGTCGAAACTTCTGAACCGCAAACAGGACTGCCAAGCACTCGAACTCTGTTACTGTATTGTTAGCTTCCGCTTTGTTCAAAGTTCGGCTTGCATACGCAACAATCTACTGGAGGCCGTTATCAAGTTGGACAAGGACAACATCGATGCCGACACCGCTGGAATCAGTGTAGACTTCATTAGGCGATGCTGAGTCAAAGTGGCTCAGAACAGGCCCAGATGTTAACAAATACTTCCGTTGCTGGAAGGCAGACTCACATGCACGCGACCAGATAAATGGTGTGTGCTTTTGTAGCAGAGAAGTGAAAGCATGGGCGAGCTGAGCGACTTCGCAAATAAACCTACGGAAGTTGGAACACAGGCTTAGAAAGCTTCACAGGTGTTTCAGAGTACGGGGTTGTGGTAGCTCTCGCATGGCAGCTATCTTCTATGGGTCGGACCATATACAGTCTTGCTGGACACGAATTCCGAGTACAAGCATTTGCCGATCACCGAAATGACATCTGTTTGAGTTTATAACCAACCCAGCTTGTGCAATGCCGGCCAGCATAACACTCATACGTTCGTTATGCTCATGAAAGCTCTTGCCGTAAATAATGACGCTGTCACGGTAGTACACGTATACCTTCCACTTAAGGCTACGAAAATAGCGTCCATGAACCGCTCATATATAGGTGGAGCATTGCGTAATCCAAAACTAATCACATTATAATCGTACATCCTGTCCGGTGTACCAAATGCCACCTTCGCTAGGTCCGACGTATGTATGGGCATTTGCCAATACCCCAACAGCAGGTACGCTAGAAAGAGCTGTATTCTAGTACGAGGGATGTATTTAACGCATCCGTGCTGCCAAGAGATCCGTATTAATATCAAGATGGTCAAAGGATGCCGCACAGTGCTCACAGTTCCGAACGTAAAACATTGAGATAAGGATCGTCGCCGAATGCCATGACAGTAGCACATAAAAGATGCCGGGGCTCGTTGACTAACTTGAGCATTCGGCGGAGTGATCAGCGAAATCCACTGCCGCCGATGAGCTCCTTCATTCTTCAGAGTAAACATATCGCCGCATCGAAAGCGAGCTCCCGTTATCCCTGACCTGACCGCTCGACAACAGCTACGAATGCCACGAAACGCATACAGCTATGCTAAATGCCGAAGGAAAAACGCATCATCATTCAATTGTTCTCTAAATCAAGGCATATCTGACAATATACTGCAGCAACAAAACCTTCAACGTGCTGTTTGCAGGCATCGTAAACATAAGGGACATATTTGCCCCTCATACCAAGGACAGCGTTGATGTTATTCCAAGAGTCATTGTTCCCCTGTTGCATCCTTGCCTATTGCGCTGATCGCCCGGCGAAAGAAGGGCCTCGGATAAAAAGTAAAAACTGAAAGTAACGAAGCATCTCAAACGCATTTGAAAAAAAGCTACAAAAATCAATTTGTGAAAGCACAAAACGACTGTACAATCGAGATTCGAACTCATAATCGTAAGGTCCGTGGCGTCCGGCGCTAACCACTCATCCACGCAGAATCTTTTTTTCTTTTTTGAGTGTGCAGAAGCTGCATAGGACATTCGCGGCTTTTGTGTGGGCTTCAAAATGGGAAAGATGCAGCCGCACGAATTCATTTACAAGTGTCAAGGATGGCAGCGTGGGCTCAGGGCATCTTTTTTTTTTGCGGCAGATTGTTCAGCAGATTTCTGTTCCTCCATTTTTGTTCACTGTCTGCCAAATTAGGCTTGGACGTGCACTGCCAGATTTTGATGTGCCAACCGAATGTTGCACGGCAGGTATTTTTGGCTACTTTAGAGAAGTTGTTCAAAGTGTGCGATTTCTTTCTGCAAGATTTTGAAAAGAATATTTATCAACTGTGAAAAAGAAAAAGTTCTACAAAGATTTCTGCGACGTTGTTCGTCCAGAGCCCATCTATAGGGCCATATACAGGGGAGGCCCTGGCAGGAATGTACTGAAGAGGGTAAAGAGAATGAAAGTGCCGGCAGCGGCTAACACTTTCTTTCTTAAATTGCACACTGGAACTGTGCCAGTAAATGTGTTTTTGCCAGAAAAATGTTTATTTCTTCCGTGGGTTGCACATTGCTTAATTTGTAAACAGCCAGAAACGATAGATCATGTATTTCTTCACTGTTGAGAAGGGGTTTATTTTTGTGACGTACTTCAATGAACCATTTACCTATTAATATTTACAGAATACGGTGCTTACCCACGCAAAATCAGGAGGGGGTTCCGTATTTATTTATTTATTTTATTTATTCAGGATACCCCTACAGACCCTCCAAAGGAGGGTACATAGGGGGGGGGGGGATACAATTGCAAAACACACGATGCAATTAGCAACAATTACAATAAGAAGCACTAAATATAACATCAAAAGAGGAAAGAAAAACAACAGCAAATATTCTATACATTTCCGAAGTAGCTCTTGGAGTTTTTTGTGTTAGTTTCCGTAGCGATGTGCGATGGCAAGTTATTTCATTCAATGATAATGCGAGGTATGAATGGATTGGCATAAGATGATAAATGACACTTTGCGCGTTGAACTTTGAAGGCATGATCAAGTAGTGAAAAAATGACATCAGGTGACTGAAACGAATCACTGCGCAGTAGTGGATGGTGATAAAGCTTATGGAGAAGTGTTAACCGAGCGTGTTTACGACGACATAAGTCTTCCAGTTCAGCACGTTGTTTTAATGCTCTGACGCTAGTGAAAGGTGAGTAGTCTCAATCATGCTAATGGGCCTCCACAATATATGGCGTTCACGCATGGCGGATGTCACTGCGATCCTGATGCGCGTCCTACACAAATTTTTTTTTCCGCGAGGCTCTCCATTAGTTAATCGAGATTGTGAAGTTTGTCGCTGATAATTTTGAGTGGTCGCCAAAGGTAGAACCTTTGATGGATCTAAAGGAATTTTTGAACGACGAAGCCAGCCCCTGGCAGACTTATTATATCAATGTCTTGTGTGTGTTTGTGTTTTCTTCCAAAGGTCAAGCAATAAAGGAAAAAAAGTCGGTAATTCAGTGATAGAATACTCGCCCGCCACACGGGTGGCCCGGGTTCGATTCTCGGCCGACGCAGTTACTTTTTATTTGCTTCAACTTCTTAGTGGGCGATTGGTGCGTGTATAACATACTGAATAGTTTTATTTGGCTCTTACAGCACTCGCTCTTACTTT
>JAJIZL010081692.1:963-13684 GCA_023969395.1 Amblyomma maculatum | reverse complement strand
TGAGAGGCTGCCATCGCTGCCATTGTCAGCTCCGCGTCGGCTGCTGTTCCGTTGAAAGCGCGCTAAAAAGGAACCGTTCTGGCGCGCAAAACGGATCGGAAGTTACGTAGCTCCAACGCCAACAACCATTGGCTAGTCTCGCAAAGCACTTCCGGGCGACGGGCGAAGTTTTCTACAAACCCAGAAACCGAGCGACAGCGACGAGCGGCAATGCTTTGGCGGCCCTCCGCTCGTCGCGCTACAGCGTCGCGCGGCATGTCGCCGCGAATTGTCGCCTCATGCGGTTAGCGCTTAAGGATAATCTCCACTGAACCCCCAAAGCTTGAAGCCATCCGGCGGGGATTTTAACTGGCACCACGACTACTTGCATGACTTGTTTGGGCAAGGAGGTATTTTGTGTTTTCACTACTGTGACCAGTGTTTCTTAGTCTCAAGGTCAAAGGGATGACAAGGCGTTTCATCGTCCTTGTGAACCTGCTTGGCAGCTAAACTTTTACAACAACAACAACAACAAAAAAAGAAGGAATCACTGCACGATCGCCAAAGCGCTGCCCATGTGGGAACCCTGCCATCCAACCACACACATGTACCAATAAAACAAAATCTGTGCAACATTAGGGCATGGCAGGAAGTACTACCTTTACCAATAACATTGACACGGGGTCTGCTTTTTAGCCGTATAATGAGGCCTTCATGCGGCATACATAATCACCATAACCACCAAATGTTCTCGACAGGTGATGCAAAGGCCTCTACTTGGTGACATTTATTAAGAAAGGTGTATGAAAAAGTTGTTCTTAACATTGCTTGTAGACCCAAAGCAACTGCATGCTTGAGAACTACATGTTTCCCGTTCAGGCCTGCAACTTTAAGCCGGCCTGTGCAGACATTTATGCATCTGTAGTCTGCGTTCGCTAGTTATTGCACGAATAGCTACACAATAACGCTTTTAGTGTGTGCTTTTCTTGGTCGCCTAATTACCTCTTATCATCACCGTACGAGTTCAGTCTGCAGAGCAAGATAGGAGCTGTGAAGGTGATAAATGCAGGAGAAGCAATAGCAGTGACCAGCCAGCAGGACCAGCAAGAATGCCGCATAGAGCAAGCACCTGAACAACAAAAGGCACATGTCTGGTCAGCATTGTGGTTGATTTAGATTCGCAAAGCCCATTCTGTTTACAGCGTGCGCCAAGTATGACGTCACTGATCGAATCGCTACGCTGTCATTGAGGGGAGGAGCGATGAAACAGGTAGAATGATGTGGGCCTGCAAGAGGACACAGGCATATCTCAGTTAATTCCAACCATTTTCTTCCGCCAGCCGCAGGCACATTATTTCAAGCTTTTTTTTTTTTTTTAAGCTCATCGCGATATTTCACTCCCGGTGTAAGAAACCAGTTTACATTTTCCTCCCTCTGTCATCCACACTGAAACCATTAAGAACTGACCTTTAGTTCTGCGAATTAATAGCCTGGCCCATGTCTGTTTCATGTTATTTCCGCGTATATCGCCAAATCATTCTTGATCTTTAATATACACGCAATGGGACGAACTCGATACTTCTAAGCCCATGTCCTGGTCCGCGTCACATAACTCCTTCTCCAAATTCCAGCCATCAGACGCGGCAATAATGGCATTTGATGGGTCGATGAGAACAGAATACTTGATAAATCAAATTGAGGAAAAATAAATAAACAAGCTGTCAACGGTCGGTCTTTTTAAAATAAAAGATGTTCACGACATTCTCATTGCAAAAGTGGATATAACAGAAAAGTGAATCGTAACAACTTCATATTAGCAACATTCACCAGATGTGAAGATTAGGTGGTAGCGTATAAGGTGAACGTGAAACATTTCACACACCAAATGGTTGCGCATGCTGCTGTATGTGGTTTGTTGCGATGGAATCAAAGCCACTCGGTCCACTTCTCTCAAGTGTTTGGAGTATAAAAGCGGCTATCAAGCGTCGCTCCTGCTCAGAGAGAGAAATGAAATTTTGGTGCAAAATCAAAAATTATATATATATATATATATACGCAGGTCTCATGGTTAGTATGTATTAATTACTGAAGTTGCCACAATCGCATCTTCAGGCCTCTTGCATTATAGAAGACATGTTCACTGCAGAATCTGCGAGGAGAGCTTTAGTAGTACCGGAAATCTTGCTGGATGGGAAATACTGATCCCATTCTTTTGTGTGAGGCCAAATTTACGGAAACTGTATGTCATGCCTACTGCGATCAAAATTCGTGCGCATGAAGCCTTTTACAATCTATTTGGTTGTAAAAAGATGTTCACCCATATCCTAACCCTTTGCTTTTATTGCCACGACATAAGCCTTAAACGCAATCTGTTTATGGGAGGCATCATCAATGGGTCTTGTGAAATCGACAAATAAGTTCCGCGAGTTGTATTAAAAAAAAACGAGGGCTGTCAAAAGCAACTGTGAATTCTAAAGATTTGATATCTGCCGATGATGTAAGAAATTCAAAATGATATACAACATTACAAACGTTCACATTCTGATATACTGTGATCCACATCGCAAAATATATGGTCGCCATTTAGTTATGGGTTCCCTTGACAACTCGCTGAATATAAATATCGAACCCAGTGGCCCCGTATTGCAATTTTCAGTGAGCACTCTATAGTAGCGGCCGAAACGGCTCGCGAGTCAGTCACTAAACTGAACGCTATTCATGGCTCTTAAAACTATACTTACGTGCTGTGAATGCGAACCGGCCCCTTCTACCTAAAGGCCCTCACCCTGTAAAAGGCTTCCCCCTGAAGACCTTTATCATAGCCTTTAAATGACCAACGGGGGATTTTCTGGAGAACGGGGGCTTTCATCAGTATCGCGTTAATAAGGTGAAGATTTACTGATTGAGTAGCAAATTTAGCGGACGCGAACTATGATCCCCAAAGGAAAGCCGGGAAACAGGAGTCATATCGATTGCATTACTATTCTTCGCGATGCCAGAAGGCGCAGTGGAGGCAACAGCGACTCGTGGAGAAAATAACTATTCGCAGCGGCTCGCTGGTCACCGAAAGCTCTCATTGATCTTTTCTGGTGGAGAAATGAGAAACGTCGAAATTGGAATAATGAAGATTCACTACCAAAACTCATTACAGTTTGACCATTGCATAAATAAAAGACATGCTCTCACCTGCCATTGTTCGTATCACGTGAATAAAGATAAGAACAACAGTGAGTCTACGGCTCGTTGCCAGTGGAGACGGGAGCCAAGAGCATCGCCAAGAAAGCGCAGCTATCAAAATTTGTGAAGGGACAGTTTGCCGAGTGCTATCTCTAGCCGCGTGCATAAACGTCTCTCCATTACTGCGAACAGAAATAAGCTATATTTTGCGACTTCATATATCCCACTGTCCTAAAATAACCTCGTCGAGCTATCACTGTCAGTCACTTGCACTGACACTCTGAAAGCATAATGCAAATGTCTGCATCTGTCGACAAGTGGACTTCGCAACGTCTATTCTTCAAGGGCTCGGAAATATCATTCATTACCACCATCTTAAAAAGCATGGGTGGAAGGGCCACTTCCATATACACCTCCATCGAAGCACACCTTTCAAAGCTGTTTCCTACTGTGCTAGAATTCAGCGATCACAGAAAGACCATAGTTGAATCACAGATGGATACCTTGAAAACTTATATAGACGCTGTCATTAGCTTGCGGATGAGACAAACAACTGCTGCAGGCGAAACACAAAACATTGTCACTGCAAAAGCTTTTCCCGATTGCTCAATGAATTCGTGTAAACATCGTGCAGGTACGTATCCGTATACAAGGCGCAGTTGCCTCCAGTTCTTTGCAACGAATTCGCAAGCTGAATAAAAGAAATAAGGTGCAAATTTAATGCTGCATTTTCGTACAGTGCTCAAACCTTAAAATTCCCTACTTTATAAGATCAGTCTATGCATTTGTACAGCACCAGACGCATGGTGGCCTCTTTAGAGTGAGGCACACCACGTATGGGAGGCGGCGGGTTGTCCCCCAGCTGCCGGTGGCATATGCAATACCCAGGTTGATGTGCCGAAGCGGGGTCTGCGAATACTCGACGTGAAGGCGGCAACTGGCGCCTTCGCTCGGAAGGAGGAGCGAGGGAAGTCTAGTTGAAGGTGTCGCCACATTGAGTACTGGAGTCGGCGGAGACGTCGCAGTCTTCGGAAATTTGCGCGACACCTGGGGTCTGTTCTGCTTCTACGTGTTGCACTGTGCTGCACCTTCGGGTGGGAGTGTGTGTGGGAGTCATGCAAGCTTCCTGTGCTGTATGATGGCTCCGGCACTCAGGGTGTTCAGGGCGTTGAGGCAGTACAGGTGACGGGAGCAGATCTTCGTCCGCGTCACAGAATGAGGCGGGAATTGTCGGTGGCAGAGCGCAGTTCCCAAGCTTCTGGAGAGGTTGCACAGTTGGGCGCTGAGGAGCGGGTTGGGGGTCTGTCACGATCGCCCATCTGACTCAGTCCCCATAGCGCGGCTATCCTCGCTCGGTCGGAGTGGGAAGGTCCTCCCTTCCTTGATGCTTATCGCTGAGTGAACTGCTCCAATTGTGAGTAGCGGAATAGAACTTCATAAGGTGGGTCAGGGCCTCGATAAACGCACTGCCATCTTTTTTAACAGCGTCAAATAGACAACTATGGGCACGCTTAAGTAATCTCAAGAGTGGAAAGGCATTGGAACCAATGCGGCTGTTGGTTTATTTTACTGCGACTCGGTGTACTTGTTATGACTTCTTTTGTCAGGTGCTTTGGCCACCCGTTGGAGCACATTGCCAACTCGGAGATCGAATTTCCTGCTTGGTTGACAGATTGATGACGTCACGTGGTCTCGCACAGTCATGCACCTCGCCGACCAATAATTGCTGAGAGATCAAGTCAGGTGACTTCTTTCGGGATAGCTGGGCGTTTACTGGTCGAGAGTTCATTAAGTCCCAATGTCAGCTGGCCTCTGTCGAACAACAAAGAAATTCGGGAGACTCACCCACATTTCTTGGAATGTGGTCTCTGATTCTATCGTATGAAAATTTCCAGTCGTTCGTTCAACCAGAAAAGGGTAGGAAAAGATATTTTGGAAGGAAAACAAACCTATTTATGCACTGCTAAGCAATACGCGGGGCAGACAAAACAGACAAAAGCTTTTAGGAAATGCAGTAAACCACCAAATTTTATTTTCAACTCTTCAACTGGTTTGGTTTGTGAGGTTTAACGTCCCAAAGCAACTCAGGCTATGAGAGACGCCGTAGTGGAGGACTCCGGAAATTTCGACCACCTGGGGTTCTTTAACGTGCACTGACATCGCACAGCACACGAGAGCCTTGCTTTTCGCCTCTATCGAAAAGCTGCCGCCGATGCCGGGATTCGATCAATTTATAAGATGATCCCTAAAAATTGAAAAATATGTACGGTATTATATAATGTGAGGGATCATGCTTTCAGTGTTAAAAATAGTCCAGCGAAGTGTTTCGCTGTGTTTATGTATTGCTTGGCTGGATGGGAGCCAACAAATATCCTCGCATTTAAGCACACAGGGGGAATATAACTGCAGACAATTTCGGAGTAAACGAAGGCGAGTGACTCTTTGAATAAATAGAGACATAGCTACTAGATTTATTGCGATAGCAATACTGCGCCAGGTTACGGCCTGTCGCTTCGTCCCGGGAAGGGCCACGTTTGATCTTGAACAGCCGCGAAGATGAAGAGACAAAGAAGAAGAAAACGAAGCAGAAGGAAACGAAGAAGAAGAAGACAAAAAAAGAAGAACGCTCGGTCACCGGCAGCTAATGTTTTCGCTCCCCATTCGGTTCGGCATCGTTGAACCCTTCTCATTTATATGTGGGCTGGTAGCTTACGCTCTCGGGTCATACTCTTGAAGGTTGAGCTTAAGAGTCCCCATTAATGTAGCACCTTACACTGATAGGGCGCGATAGGGGAATAATGTATCAGGCAAAAAAAGCTACCGCCGTTGCTATCGGAATTCAACTAGGGTTAACCAGAGTTCAAGCACAACTAATTTTTTAATGAGAATGGTAGCTTTCTTGAACATTGGGTGTTATCAAAGCGCTTAATAAATACAGGTAAAAGAAAAACCTGCTTCTTAAGTAAAGTGCCCTGAGCCAAACCACCCACATATTCATGCAGTGGCATTATTGTCCATATTACGAGAAAAAGACAGTGGCTTGTGGCACAAAAGTTCTTGATTGCTCGAGAGAGGTCGCGTGGCCTTGTGAAGGCACATACCCACACAGACCAATGAGAGCTAGATTAGGTTCCTTGACGTTATGGCATCATAAGCATCTCAACTAATCAATAATACGTTTCACAGTTGCCAGGCAGCCTGACTGGCGACAGTCCGCAAGGGAAATGAAATTGTTCTGCAGGATTTTAATGCCACCACAGGGCAGCAACTTAACCAAGCAGCATTATAAAGTGTCTCTGAAGAAAGAAAAGCAGCTTCGCCGGAAAGCAAAATGTCAACCAGAATAGAACAACTCCCTAGGGGTCGCGAGCCGGGCAAGCTACCTTAACCACTAAGGGACGTTCGATAATTGCAACGGTTTAGAGACCTCATGCAACTGTTTAAAATTCTGAAGTAGACAGTAGCAACACATTACAAGACTAATTAGCACCCACCACTGATCTGTCTCCCTGAGTAATACACTGCTGCTTAGCTAAACTAGTTGGCAATCATAAGTAGCACTACGAGTTGGCTTTAATATTTCATCACCGTCGTCAGCCTGACTATACCCACAGAAGGGCGAAGGCCTCTCCCATATTTCTCCAATTAACCCGGTTCTGTGCTAGCTGCATCCACTTGACCCCTGCGAACTTCTTAACCTCATCCGCCCACCTAAATTTATGTCGCCCCTTGTTACGCTTTTCTTCCCTTGGGATCCAATTTGTTGCCCTAAGCGACCATTGGTTGTCCTCTTTACGCACTGCATGCCCTATCCATACCCATTTCTTTTTCGTGATTTCGACTAGAACGTCATTACCTCCAGTTATTTCTCTGATTCACTCTGCACGCTTCCTATTCCTTTACGTTACCCCTACCGTTTTTCGTTCCATAGCCCTCTGCACTGCCCTCAACTTAAATAGAACCCTTTTCGTTAGCCTCCCCATTTCAGTCCCATAGATGAGTACTGGGAAAGTGCAACTGTTATATGCTTTGCTCTTCAGTTTTACCGGCAAGCTTGTAGTCATAATCTGAGAGTACTTGCGAAGCACGCTCCATCCCAAGCTTATTCTCGTATAAGTTATTTCCCTTTCATTGTCCGGACCACAACCTATCTTAAGTAGACAAATTCGCATACCAATTCCAGTGCTTCGCTACATACTGTAAACTGCTTTTCCTTTCCGAGGCTGCTGAACGTTCCTTAGTCTTCTGAATATTTTAACCCTACCTTACTGGTTTTATTGTATAGGTCATCAATCATATTTTGTAGTTTATCCGTTGAGTCACTCAGCAAGGCAACGTCATCAGCAAATGGTAAATTACTGAGGTATTCTCAATCAACTATTATCCCTAGCTGCTCCCATGTTGTTGTTGTTGTGGCTGTAGGAAGAAGGAAAAGGAAATGCACGGACCTGCTACTCGCTCTGTAGCTGAGCCACCTCCACTGCTTCATGCAGACAGAAGAGAGAAAGTAGAGAAGAAAGGAGAAGAAAGGGAGAGAAAGACGCGCGCCGCAACAGCCATCGTCCACCACCTAAGCGATGGCGGGTGCAATGACGGCCTACAACAGATAAAACTTCGGTGGCAGGCTAGCTCCTACCGCAAGCGGCGTCGACAATTCCGTAGGACCAGGACAGCCGCCCTTCACCACCTTCCTCCGCCCTAGCTGCTCCCATTTCAAGTATCTGAATGATTCCACTAAAAAAGGTGTGAATAGTACTGGGGAGATTGTACGTGTCTCCTTGCCTAACACCTTTCTTTATATGAATTTTATCATTTTTTCTATGAACAACTATGGTTGCTGTGCTGCACCTATAGATATATTCCAGTACTTCCACAGATGGCTCATCTGCACCCTCATTTCGCAATGCCTGCATGGCTGCTGATGTTTCTGCTGAGTCCACTGCATTCTCGTAATGAACGCAATGTATAGGGGCTGGTTATATTCTGAGCATGTTTCTATCACCTGGTTGACAGTATGATATGATAGACGGTAGAGTATCATTTCCGAAAATCTGCATGTTCCTTTGGTTGACTGAAGTCTCAGGTAGCCCTGATTAACCAAACCATTATATTACCGATTAGTTTAGTAAATGCCTTATAACTATGTATACAGTAAGCTAATTGGTGTGAAATTTTTGAAGTGGCTAGCGTCCCCTTCCTTATGAATCAAGGAATGTTCGCCTTCTTACAAGATATTAAGCCAATCACTTAGCAAAATGCCTAAATTCCCTATCGGAATTGCAATACGTCCACTACAAAGGACACTTCTAAAATGTTTACCATCATAATAAAAAAGTGCAGTTATTTACTTTTTCCGAGAAGAGTAACACGTCCTCTCTATCCGCTCATATTCTGATGTATGTGCTCCCATTTTCCAAATAGAAAAAAAAAAAAGGTCATCTCAGGAAGCTTTGGCCATAAGGCCTAACGATACACTAGCGTTTTGCTGCATATTTCGCTCCCCGAACTTATCTGCAAGAAAGGATTAGCTAACTGCCATGATAATGTCGTCTCGTCAAAGCTTGAACGCCTACTCTTTTGGTTTACAAAACTATAAACGAAAGCTCACTTGCGATAAAAGCTCCCTTTAAGTAAACAAGTTTCTGGACCGGTTCCCAGCCTAACCAAGAGATACATGGCGAGCTTGGAAAAATTGTCATTGCATTTGAGTTTTCAGAGATGCTGAGTCAGGCGTTACGCTCCCGACTCACGACAGTGATCAAACTTGTAAATCCATGTTGTGCTATATATATTGCACTTCTGCTTCCATGCATCGGCACTGTTATACTCCCGTCTTTCTGCTGTCACCCCCTTTTCTCAGTGCGGCATGGTATGCCAGGAATTCATCACTCAGGCCCGTACTCTACGGTTCTGCTCATATATCAAGCTCGTTTCGTGAGTGCACCTTCGTGACGAGGAAACGTATTGAAATGCGGCAATTCGCTATTGCCTGCTGTCGAGACTGCGCAGACTATGGCGCCATCCGCAGAATGCATGCGAACTATCCAATAACTCTCAAGACACATTTATTGTGAAGAGATAAAAGTTAGAAGGCTAATAGACAGCTGACCGCCCCGTTAAGAGGCAAAGTTGCAGTTTGGTAACTTCCAGAAAAAAAGGCAGAGGTCAAGAGCAGATTTTAGTGAGAGTTTAAGAACTCTCAGGATCCCGAAATGACTAACTCAGGGGATGAAATGATTTGTATCGTGTTGTATTTTTATTTTATTTTCCAGCACCGTGATTCTGTTAGGCGACGGCAGCGTTGTTCATCAGGGGCGCAAAGCATATGTATTGACCGAGATTACAATAAAAAGTATAGTATAAGTCCAGCAGATATGTGCCTGCATTGTCTGTGAGTTCCTTCCTTCAATATCCAGTTCTCGAGCAAAAAGAAAAAAATCGAGAGGCATTACTTTTTGATCACCCTTCGTAAATATCTTGTAATATCTGACTGAGACTGTTTCGGATATTCTGTAAGTTCTCTTTCCAAAAGGTAACTCGCCAATAAAATTCCCCCTCTTTGCACGAGCTCCCTTCCTTTTGTAATCTGCCGGAACAAATAGCTGAACTACTCTGCACCATGTCGTTAGAACTCGGTAAACGTACCATCGAGAAGACGTCGCTTGTGGTCGCGAGTGTTTCGTAATGCTTCTACTCCTTGTCACTCTGCAGCACTTCCACTCGGCCGCTAATTTCAGCACTGCTGGTAAATACATGTACCTATATTTCTCTATCCAGGTTGAAGGCCTACGGAGGAAGACAAAGCCAACCGCGTCCGGCATAGCAGCCCCAAGGCGGAACGACCACATCAGCTCTGGTCAGCATTACCAGTGGAAGGTCCTATATATCCATTGCATTTGGAAGGAATACTAAGCGCTTGGGAGTACTTTTTTCACTCGTAAGCCTGTACGAAATTGACATACGCGAATCGTGGTGCCCTTTCTTCCATCTATAACTTCTGGCACACTGCGATGACAGCCCACCGCGCAACTGTGCTTTCTTTCGTAATCATTGCACTCGTCCTAGGTGTCATCAAATTCCTTATGACCGTTTACGACGTCATCACACTCCCGGTCTACGTCATATTTCAGAGGCCTTGGGTTTACTGGAAGAAAAAGAGCATTTGCTTCGCCAAACCCATCGTCGATGGCGACCCGTCCTCTCCATACAAAAGGCTACAAGATGGAGAGTTTCAATGTTTGAAAGGCGTCGAGACCCTCGACGAAATGCTTCGCAGGACCATTCGCCGACATCCTCGCCGGCCTGCCTTTGGCACGCGATCCGTTTTAAGTTTCACCGAAGAGCAGCAGCCAAATGGGAAATCCTTCAAGAAGCTCATCTTGGGAGACTACGAGTGGCTGACGTACGAAGAGGTAGACCGCAAGATTAACCTCACTGTTCGCGGCCTGCTGTCCATAGGGGCTAGGCCTCGCCACAACTTGGCTATCCTGGCCGAGACGAGAGTCGAGTGGATGCTGACGGCGCAAGCCTGCTTCCGGGCCAACATTCCCCTGGTGACTCTGTACTCGACCCTCAGTAACGACGGTATTGTAAGCGCCATCAACGAGACGGAAGTGACGCACCTGGTCACTTCCGTGGACCTTCTACCGCGGTTGCTGAAAGTCATTGACAAGATGCCATCACTGAAGTACATTGTCTACATGGAGAGTGCTGTCTCGAAGCCCTCAGCATCACTGGTGCATGGATGTCAGGTAAGCATGCTCTTCAAATTAATTCAAAGCTATCGGCGTGATTTGTCCTGGGAAAAAAAAAAAAAGGCGTTGTTCATGACTGAAGGATGAAGGCTGAGGCGAAATTCTTAGAATACGCTACAGAGGGCAGTGTTGTACTGCATGAATACCGCTGATATTTCGTCACTAGTGTTTCACAAAAGGCTTGATTGTTTTGCATTCTTGTAGAGTCAGAGTTAGCGCGCCATGATTTGCTCGACTGCATGTGACAGCAGCTATTAAATTTCTTTTTCTCAGTTTTCACGATCTCTTTTTCACGCGTTTCGTACTCTTACTCACTTATCACAAAGCAAAGTGCGTTCAATCTGGCTAGAAAGACGATCTTATATATGGGTTGCTTTTTAGGAAATGACTTCGGAGCAAACGAAACGTTCACAAAGGGATGTGATAGATAGATAGATGGATTTATTGAAAGGAAAAGGCAGAGAGGTTGGCCCGAATAATTCAAATCTGGCCTGCTACTCTGCACTGGGGAAGGGGAAGGAGAGAAGAAAGAAGGTCATGATGGGTGACGATGTGGGAGAAGGCATATGAAATATATATATATATACAGACACAGCAGCTTGCTTTACAAACGTGAATCAAGTCCGCTGGCGCTCAAATAACGGTAAAGAGCGCGCACTGCCTGGACGCCCTTGCCCTTGTCCTGCCAAGCGCCCAGTAGCAGTTCCTGCGACAGAGGCCTCTTGTCTAAACGCTTCAAGGAAGCAGCTAGCACATTTCTTTCGTTCGCATACTCTGGGCACACCAATAATACATGGTCCACAGTCTCTGGGACGCCACAAGCTAAACATTCCGGTGAGTCCATCTGTCCAATTAAATGTAAGTACTTGCGCGTGAAAGCCACGTTTAAACGAAGTCGATGTATCAAGCATGTCTGATGACGCGGAATATCACGCGGAACATTAAATTTAAATGTTCGATCGAGCCTTCTTAGACGGATGTGTCGGGCGTCTGGTTGAGCCCAGTAAGCTGCTGTAGCAATATTCATATAACTATTTAGAAGACACGTCGTATCCGCTCTTGAAAAAGGCACAGCTGTTTGGAAGCCATTGATGAGTGCGATTTTCGCTTCAACATCAAGGGATGTTGAAGCGCTTCAAGGAATGTGAAGCCAACAGTGGCTGATACTAAGGAAAGCATGGGAGATGTTTCGTTCTTTTTTTATTACGTGTGATTTTATTTTAACGGAAATTAAATTGTAAAATAATTTCACGAAATAAAGATTACTAATTAAAATTAAAGATTGCTAATTAAAATTAAAATTAATCCGAATTTTGCATACGGTACTCTACCAAATAAACTACGAGGACGGCTGTTCAGCCTTCTACTTTCGTGGATAATTTATATTCCGTGTAACCTAACATTGAGATTTCCATAACGGCGGACGTCATATATTACCACGATCGTCCCGCGGAACATGATTCACGGGAGCTGTTCGAAAATCTGCTTATGCTATATATACACCTCTTGTCAAAACATATGCCCCCACTAAGCTGTCGAGTGCATAATGGCAGATAAATGAGACATTATGACACACATACAAAGAAGCCAACACACCCACTGCACGGCAAAGACCTGTCCCATATCATTTCATTCCGCTTCTGTTCGGACTATTGCCATCTAATCTCCGGAATGCTACGCCTGGCCCCACTTGGAATCCAGTGGGTCTCCTTTATAAGGTACCATCGGAAATTTGCCTTCGCATTACATGACATGCCAGCGTTGGAGGCAGTAAACTGATTGATTGATTTATAGGAAGGGAAAAGGCGCGG
>JAJIZL010081680.1:3318-32275 GCA_023969395.1 Amblyomma maculatum | reverse complement strand
CGCCGAAGAATTGACGCGTTTGAATTGTGGTGCTGGCGAAGACTCTTGAGAGTTCCTTGGACTGCCAGAAGATCAAATCAGTCGATATTGTCGACCATAAACACTGACTGCTCATTGGAGGGTCAAATTCTAAAGTTAAAACTCAGCTACTTTGGTCATCTGATGAGAAGAGAGGAGTCGCTGGAGAAAGATTTGATGTTGGGAAAGGTTGACGGTCGCCGGAGAAGGCATAGGCAGCGAACGCGATGGTTAAATGGCATCCTCGAGGCACTGCAGATGAAGTTATGTGATGTTAGGAAGATAGTGAGAGACCGGAAAGCGTGGCGTGAAATGGTCCATAGGGTCACGAAGAGTCGGACACGACTGAACGACTGAACTGAACTGAACTTCCATAGACAGCATCGTTATTATGAAATTTCAATTTTGTTACCGTATATGCTGGCGACACATGAGCGCGCATTCATTGCACTGTAGGTAATTGTTTTAAATTTTTATTTTTTTCGTTTGCCTTGCCACATGTAGTGTTGTTGATTTTTTTTATTATCTTCCACATGCACACAACGTTTCGGCAGTGTGCGATTTATGTCACATTAAAATACGAACCATTCCAGTACAGTTCAGATTTCTTTTCTTCTCAAGTGAATTAGCTAGACATAGAGTAGAATGTATGTTGCTTGCATTTTTTCTTTGAGCTGAAATATTTTATGCGCTGCTACAATGGTGGCCAAAGTCGTTCAGTCTTTATCTGTCTGTTGCTGACGCCCACAGCAGAGCGCTAAAGAGTACAGGAATAAGATGCAAATTTGTGTTTAGTAGATATTAGAACTCGAAGGCCTTGAAAGCAGCCCAACATATCTGTCTATAAGAACAGCTAGTACTGAGGCATGGTATAGTCGGTGCTGATGCTGAATGCCGGAAACAGCTAGCGTGATGGCGAATCATGCAGTGTGTGTTTTTGATTGGCTAGCACGATCGATCTCTCCCACCTCTGCTATCGCTTGAACATATCCCAAGCAGCACGCCGTCAATCGACCGCCAATGGTCCAATATTGGGATATATTGGTCAATATTGGCGTCTGATTGGGGCGAGCAAAGAGCCAATATATATGGCAACCAATTTGATTGGCTCTCCTATCAAAACCAGTATTGGCATACTACCTTGTTTACTGGCATTCAATGGCACTCAATGGCTACTCAATATCTTCCACCCAAGCTCACTCACTGGTTGTTATATCACGGCCATCCCGCCAAGCTCACTGGCCATCCAATATCTTGTATCCATGCTAATTCACTGGATATTCACAACTGGCATCCAGCCAGATTTATCGGCTACACAATATTTCCAATCCAATCTTGCCCACTGGTTTTGCATTATTGGCATCCAGCCAGAGCAATTGGCAATCTGGCACCACGGCTAGTTGCTTTTTCGTGCTATGACTAATAGGCAACTGCAAAGCCATCCCCTACTTATACAGTGCAGATATTTTTCATGCAGCTTTTTATTTAAATAAAGCATGCTGAGAATATCCATGCGCAGAAAATAATACAGCTGAAAGGTTCACTGCATGGTGATTTATTAGGTGTGCACGTGTTACAGGGCATAGAAACATTTAGGCAGAACTCTTAGACTTCAGTGCTTCTCCTGTTTTTGCGTCCCTTGGCAAGGTGTTCTCAGGTCCCAGGATGGAGGAAGCGCTGCGTTCATCGCAGCTTCTTTTGTGGTCGGTTGTGGGGCAGCAGCTCCTTGCAGCCTTTAAAGATATGGACTTGAGCACCGTGCATAACAATCTATTTCCTTTCACAGATTGCACCTGAAAATAAAAGCAACATTCATAAATCCCATTAAGACAGAAAACGTTTGGAAAGGGGAAGTACAGCTAGACCGTGGAGTAAAAATGCAAAATAAAGCACTACCTGTTGGCCCTCAGGCAACTTTCTTGTCTGGTTTACTCTGTTTAAATAAGCTGCATGCTCGGTGAGGCCGGACATATTAACTTGGTTACATTGGTTGCGACATCTGGCAGTGCACGGCTTCCCATGTGGATGTGTTGTTGACGCTGGAAACATAAAACAAAATGATATTTGCCGTTATCTATTCGTTAAACGGTAGTCAGTGCTTGCCCCCTTATACTTGTAGTGCCTTTGTGATCGAACACCTGTAAAAGAAAGACATCGTCATAACTGGAAGCTTCAAATCAATTGCTTTCCTTTGAATAGTTTTCATTAGGATAGATTGCCGCAAGAACTAAAAAGAAACTACAAAGGAAAAAACACACAAAAAATAGCAGTCGCACTCCAACCGCGGCTGCTAAATTTAGTGTGCACCGCATCATTACTGCAAACAGAACATTTTAAATGTTTTCAAAGCTGTAGCCAAAACAACGTACCACACAGATGCTTTGGGGTTTGTATGATACACTCGAACTGAAAAAAATAAAGAAATCCGTAGCTTAGCATCACGTTTGTTGTGAGAACACGTTTGTACGTGTGGTAAAGTATAAGAACTATGGTAGCAACTGTAAATAACCTATTTTAAGCGGCTATTTTATGACACTTCTACTACTCGGGAGTAGCGCAAGAGAAAGATCAAACACGTGAATAAGCTACGCGTCGTTTAGACCATTCCAATAGCGCATTCATAACGGCAAATTACAATATTAAATATTCGCTCGCAACTAAAGATCATGTCCCAGAAAGTTCAACTTAACTCTGAGTTTTGAATATAGTATGTAAAAGAAACTGTTCACTTCAGGCACTCAACACACATGCGCGATGAAGCTGTAACCTGAAAATCACACAAAACACGCGTCATGTTTTACAGGACCCCGTTTTTCTTTTGCAATACAAATTGGCCACCTCTGCGCCGTAAATTTTGTCATTATGATCAGAGTTTATGCATACAAAATAGTGCGATGAAAATACAGTTCAGAACTGACTGGCGTGGTGCGGTCGAAATAAATGACTTTCCGTTCTCGCAAGCACATCGGTTATTGACATGATGATCAAGGCTGACAACATACAGCACCAAATCATGCAAAAAAAAGTATCCTACCATACGGCTAGCGCAGATTCGCAGACCTCAGTTGCAACAATCCAAAATGAATGTTGCCACGTCAAGTACATCCCAGGGATCTGATGCTTTATACACCTGGTAAGAAAAATTAGCGATCTTACAAGGAGACAAAGCAAGAAATAATCTCAGAGAGCTCAGTTATGAACAAAAAACTTAAAATGCTGGTGGTACTCACAGATATCCTCTTTCAGGCATGGTCATTAAAACGAATTGGAACTTTCACAATGCTTGGTTTTGCGGTTCTGCTGTCCAAAGCTGCAGGAGCTCGAACAGCTCGAGCGGGTGGGGATTGTGTGGCCGGCTGGATGCCTCTGAATCAGCCGCTTGTGTCGAGTTTCGAGGCACGGTTGAAGTGGGCAGAAGGGTCGTTGTGTTTTCACTCTCTCTCTTTCTCTTTTTTGCTTTAGTCAAGGCCCTCGGGCGGAAAGGCGACGAAAGGACGAGAGAATAGAAACCATATGTTCTTAGCGCCAAGCGTGTGAGGAGAAATACGCAGAGTTTTGCCCTTGGCTTCGCTAAAACCACGAGTGCGTTCGGAGCTCTTTGGTCGCCTCGACTCTTGGCTAGGTAACATTTTCAGTGGAATGATAATTTCGCTATATTTGTTTTGTTAATGCGAAATACGTTTTACCTCAGTGTTTCAAATAATAATAACATACGTAAAACAATCTTCAGTTTTCATGGAATCGTCCTCGGTTCGAACAAATGGACGTATTTTTTTATTAAGGATGACACACAGGTCGCTGTTCATGACGGAGTGCTCTTGAAACGTCTTCACGCGCAACTGACCGATGCAACAGCCCGTATACTTGCTGTATTCCTATTAAGGAAAAGAAAAGCGAAAACGACCATAACTACGGGTACTTCAAGGTTAAAAATTCCCATGTTATTCGTTTTTATTTTTTTTTTCAAATCAGGTGGACATTTAGAGCAAGAAAAAATCCGCGTAGAACTAAGCGTGGGCACATAAAGCAGCAAGAAATACAAAATACTCGACGAGCTAAGATCTGAAGAACTAAATTGGCAGTAAAGAAAAAATAGAAAGAAAGCAAGGGTCAACATTGAACCTATATCTACGAACTTGGGACAAGGTAGTCCTCAGAAAGCAGCGCGGTATAATCATCTTTCAGCCCGCGGAAGCAGCGCTTGTGAAAGCGGCAGAATGTTTCAGAGAGGAAACCTAATTCTCAATCATGTGTTAAATTCTTCGAGAGTGGTGTTCTCTAAAAATGCCCCAAAACTGCTGAAGTAACGCACTCGCATTACTTTTAATATACATGAATTGCTATTAGCTGCCTGGTTGACACGATGGGATAGAATTATTTAGTTCTCTGAAGGGAAACGCCTTCGGCGCGGTGATTATATGGTTGGATAATAAGGCAATGAATGTTTGAAGAATAGTTTCTAAATAATGCTTAGGAGAGCGCTGTCAAACGCTGTGGTCAAATGCATCATTATGAGCCATATATTACAGCTTTTGAACAAAAATAACTTCCGTAAAGAACAACGTTATTATGCAATTTCAATTTTGTTACCATATATGCTGGCGACACATGTGCGCGCATTCATTACATTGTAGGTAATTGTTTTAAATTTTTATTTTTTTTTTCGTTTGCCTTGCGCCATGCAGTGCTGTTGATTTTTTTATTATCTTTTACAAGTACACAACTTTTTGGCAGTGTGCGATTTACATCGCATTAGAATACGAACCATTCCAGGTCAGTTCAGATTTCTTTTCTTGTCAAGTGAATTAGCTAGGCATAGCATAGAATATATGTTGCTTGTATTTTTTCTTTGAGCTGAAATATTTTATGCGCTGCTGCACCGATGGCCAAAGTCGTCCAGTCTTTGTCTATTGCTGAAGCACACAGCAGAGCGCAAAACAGTACAGTGCAAATTTGTGTTTAGTAGATATTAGAACTCGAAGGCCCTGAAAGCAGCCCAACATATCTGTCTATAAGAACAGCTAGTACTGAGGCGTGGTATAGTCGGTGCTGATGCTGAATGCTGGAAACAGATAGGTAATGGCGAATCATGCAGTGCGTGTTTGATCGGCTAGCGCAATCGATCTCTCCCACCCCTGCTATAGCTTGTACATGTTGGGTCTCTTTCCATCACGTAAAAAAGGTGAAAATAATGATGCTACGCGTGCGTGTTCCCAATCATGGACAAACGTTTACAGGATGTGGATTCACCGGATATATTCGATCGTTTCTGCGTTTACTATCCAAACGTAACCCCTGGTGTTTGTTCAAGCGACACACACGTTCTGTTGCGTTCTTTGCATTGAGTACCTTGTGTTTCTTGACTGCGCAGGATTTTTTTCGCGGACACGCATGTATTAAACTTTTGCTTGTCAGATCAGATGTGTGCTCGAGCGTGCGCGTATGCTTGTGCAATCGTATGCGTATAAATAGGCCCATGGAACGAAATCCCATGCGCGAGATGTGTTCGGGATCTGGGCATGGATATATCTGTGCATCGGATCTTGTCTACCGTGAGGATAGCAACGAGAATGACGCTGCAATTAGTGATAATGACGATGATGACAGTATCAATGGTAATGACGCTGCGTTTTTGATAACTATAATGATAGGTGAAGCACCGTATGCAGTAGCATTAATCTCGCCTTCGCTAATTTCTGCAGTGTAGATTCCACGTGCTGTCAGAATTTTTCATCACTTGGCTAAAGTTTCGAAAACTATCTGTGTTAGCTACGTCCACGCGTGATCGACATCCGGGCCTCTAGTCGGCAGGAATTGCCTCGAAGATATTATATGCAGAAATTTACATAACAATTAATCGTGCCTAAAGTCGTAAATAAAAGAGTTCTCATCCAAAATTGTCAAGTATAATCGCAGGTCATCCACAACAATTAGCGTATCACGAAAAATGTATTCAGAAAAATATATTCTACATTTTCCGTGATGGGCACTTCTGTGCATTTTGTCTGGTCAACTCAGTCAAACAATTTTAGGACAATCTATACATTAATCCCAATAAACGTTATATATATATTGTGGCCCAAATTACGTATGGGGTATAAATATTTTCTACAGTTGAACGTAAACTGAAGTCCAGGCCAGCGAAAAATTCAGTTGGGACGAAATTAGCCCAAAAACACTGTCATATTGGGATACATGCACATTGAAAAATGTCTGTGTCGATCAGAGCTGCTTCTACTGTTTTTTAGCGCCGCCGCAGCCTGAAATCTGCAATGGTGACCAGCCATCAAGGCTCGTTAGACAATATTGACTACTAGAAACCACAATATATAAAATATTGGGATACCACCAATTCTGATGGGACAATATTGACCAATTTATGTCAAGATATATGCAATGTTGACAAGCCACCCATATTGGCAGAACATTATTGCCCAACCTATGCCATTAGGGTGCAATGCTGGCTAGCCATCACAGTCCATCGAACAATATTGAACAATATAATGCATATGTATACATTGTTGGCAGGCCGCCATGATAGATGGGTCACTATTGACCAATATATGCCAGGATGTATTTATTGCTGACAAGACAACCATAATGGCCGGACAATATTAACCTATTTATGCCATTATATGTGCAATGCTGGCCAGCCATCAGACCTCATTAGGCAATATTGACCGCTATAATCCAAGATATATACAATGTTAGCATGCCACCAAAGCTGGTGGCGCAATACTGACCAATGTATGCCAAGATATATTCAATGTTGACGAGGCAACCATAATGGCCGGACAATATTAGCCAAGCTATGCCATGATATGTGCAATGCTGGCCAGCCATCAAGGCTCATTAGACAATATCGACCACTAGAAACCAAGATGTTACAATGTTAGGAAGCCGCCAAAGTTGGTTGGACATTATTGACCACTGTATGCCTAGATATATTCAATATTGAGTAGCCGTTGTTATTGACCGGACAATATTTACCAGGTTATAGCATGGTGTGGAAGATATCGGCAAACCATTGCAGCTGGTTGGCCAATAATGTCCAGGCTGCCTCATTGTGTATACAATAATGGCAAACTGTTCAATATGAATGGCCATTATTGGCCGCTGTTAACCGGTTGAAAGCCAATAACGGGTATGCGTGAAGTTCAGTGGGCCAATAATGATTATGGTATAGCGTGGCTGCACATTATTGGTAGCTCAATGGCACCATTGGGCCACTTGTGGGCCAGTAATCCCCAATCAATCCCCAATATTCGGCCGATGAAATGTGCTGCCTGGGATGTAGGGTTTCTTTGTAACGCGTAAAAAAAGGCGGAAATAATGATCCTACGCGTGCGTGTTTCCAATCATAGACAAACGTTTACAGGATGTGGATTCACCGGATATATTCGATCGTTTCTGCCTTTACTATCCAAACGTAGCTACTGGTGTTTGTTCAAGCGACCCACACGTTCTGTTGTGTTCTTTGCATTTGAGTGCCTTACGTTTCTTGACTGCGTAGGAGTTTTTTCGCGGACACGCATCTATTAAATGTTTGCTTGTCAGATGTGTGCTCGAGCATGTGCGTATGCTTGTGCGCTCATATGCATATATATAGGCCCATGGAACGAAAATTCCATGCGCGAGAGTTGTTGCCGAGATGTGTTCAGGATCTGCGCACTGATGTGTCTATCACTTTCAATTGTCCTGGTTTGACGAGATCAGAAAAACAAATTGTCTCCACCGGGAATCGGACTCCTAGCCTAGCTAGCGCTTTAACCAACTGCGCTAAACCCTGGATCGAGAAACAAGCAGCATAAATAATTCTCCTTGTCTACCGTGATGATAGCGATGAGAATGACGCCGCAATTTGTGGTAATGACAATGATGACAGTATCAATGGTAATGACGCTGCGTTTAGTTGATAACGATAATGACACGTGATGTACCCTGTGCAGCATCATTAATCTCGCCTTCGCAAATTTCTCCAGTGTAGACTTCACGTGCTGTCAGAATTTTTTCAACTCTCTGCTAAAGTTTGGAACACTATCTGTGTTAGCTACGTCCACGCGTGATCGACACCCGGCCCTCTACTCTGCAGAAATTGTGTCGAAGATATTATATGCAGAATTTTACACAACAATTAATCGTGCCTAAAATCGTAAATAAAAGAGCACTCTATCAAAATCGTCAAATATAATCGCAGGTCATCCGCAACAATTATTTAATCACGGAAAATATATTCAGAAAAATATATCCTACATTTTCCGTGATGGGTGCTTCTGTGCATTTTGTGTGGTCAGCTCAGTCAAACAATTTTAAGACAATCTGTACATTAATCCCAAAAAAACAATATATATATATATATATATGGTAGCCCAAATTACGTATGGGGTATAAATATTTTCTACAGTTGAACGTAAACTGAAGTCCAGGCCAGCGAAAAATTCAGTTGGGACGAAATTAGCCCAAAAACACTGTCATATTGGGATACATGCACATTGAAAAATGTCTGTGTCGATCAGAGCTGCTTCTACTGTTTTTTTAGCGCCGCCGCAGCCTGAAATCTGCAATAGTGGCCAGCCATCAAGGCTCGTTAGACAATATTGACTACTAGAAACCACAATATATAAAATATTGGGATACCACCAATTCTGATGGGACAATATTGACCAATCTATGTCAAGATATATTCCATGTTGACAAGCCATCCATATGGCAGAACATTATTGCCCAACCTATGCCATTAGGGTGCAATGCTGGTTAGCCATCCCAGTCCATCGAACAATATTGTACAATAAAATGCAATATGTATACATTGTTGGCAGGCCGCCATGACAGGCGGGTCACTATTGACCAATATATGCCAAGATTTATTTATAGCTGACAAGACAACCATAATGGCCGGACAATATTAACCAATTTATCCCATTACATGTGCAATGCTGGCCAGCCATCAAAGCTCATTATACAATATTGACCACTATAAACCAAGATATATGCAATGTTGGTATGCCACCAAAGCTGGTGGGGCAATATTGACCAATGCATGCCAAGATATATTCACTGTTATCAAGACAACCATAATGGCCGGACAATATTAACCAAGCTATGCCATGATATGTCTAATACTGGTTAGCCATCACAGTCCATAAACAATATTGACCACTATACGCCGATCTGTATACATTGTTGGCAGGCCACCATGACTGTCAGAACAATATTGACCAATGCATGCCAATATATATTCAATGTTGACAAGACAGCCATATTGGCAAAACATTATTTCCCAACCTATGCCATGATATGAGCAATGCTAGCCAGCCATCAAGGCTCATTATACAATATCGACCAGTAGAAACCAAGATATTACAATGTTAGGAAGCCGCCAAAGTTGGTTGGACATTATTGACCACTGTGTGCCTAGATATATTCAATATTGAGAAGCCGTTGTGATTGACCGGACAATATGTACCAGGTTATACCATGGTGTGGAAGATATTGGCAAGCCATTGTTGCTAGTTGGCCAATAATGACCAGGTTGTCTCATTGTGTATACAATAATGGCAAACGGTTCAATAAGCGTGGGCATTATTGACCGCTGTTAGCCGGTTGAATGCCAATAACGGATATGGGTGAAGTTCACTGGGCCAATAATGCTCATGTTATAGCATGGCTGCGCATTATTGGTAGCTCATTGGCACCATTGGGCCACTTGTGGGCCAGTAATCCCCAATCAATCCCCAATATTGGGCCGATGGCTGGTGCTACCTGGGTATTTAAATACTTTAGCTGCACATCTGTTACTGTCCAATTTCCTCAGGCGTTCCTCATATAATATTTTACTTTGAGCTTCCCGTACTTCGAAAAATGCCCAGCCCATATCTCCCTGTACCGCCTCATTTGTAGTTTTGCCGTGGGCACCTAGTGCTAATCGTCCAACGGATCTCTGATTTGTTTCTAATGTCGACTGTGCCTCTGATTTTAGGCACAAAACCGCATTTCCGAAAGTACGTCCGGGCACCATGAATCCTTTCCAAATACCCCTCAAAACCTCATACATATTGTATCCCCACAATGCCTGATGTTTCATTATCCCGGCATTCCTTCGCCCTTTGGCCTTAAGTGATTGCTCATGCTTTCCAATGTATGCCAATCCTTCGTTTATCCATACCCCCAGATATTTATATTCTGCTACTCTAGGTATTTCAAGGCCTTGTATTTTAAGACCCTGATCAGTGGAGCCATTGAAAATCATCAGACCCGAATTAACTGCGCGGAAACTGAAGCCTAGAGCGTGCCCTTCGTCTCCGCAATACTTAACTAGAGTTTGCAATTCTTCCAGACTCTCAGCTAGCAGCACAATATCGTCTGCATTCATCAAACCGGGAAGGCGCTGCTCTACCGCCTTTCCACCTAATCTATATGACAGGTTAAAACCTAGGTTACTGTCTTGTATCCTCTGTTCCAGGTTTATCATATAAAGCATGAATAGCACCGGTGATAGAGGACAGCCTTGTCTTAATTAATCCTTTGCATACTTTGACATCCTCCGTACTTCTTATCCCTTCCCGCGTAATTTCTACTTTGTTATCCCGGTATATTTCCTGTAGGAACGCTATTATCTCATAACCGATACCTTCTTCTTTTATTATGTTCCACAGGAGTTCCCTGCTTACGTTGTCGTACGCCCCGTTTATGTCCAGGAAGGCCAAATACAAAGATCAATTTTCCACTCTAGATATTTCGATGCATTGGCTAAGCACGAACAGGCTTTCATCTAAGCGCCTACCATTTCTAAAGCCGTTCTGGTGTTCAAAAGTGCCCCCTATGAGATAAATAAAGCTGAACCCATAGAGTAAACTACTATGTGGAAAAACATGTCTTCACTTTCAAGACGTAGCCATGCAGATAGCTCTTGCGTAACTCTAGGTTTAACCGTTAGCTAAACCACAACTATATTTTTTCTTGTGTACCTGTATCGACCATCTCATTGTCCGCAGATTAGACACGTGCATTGGCATGCTTACAATTTAGATGATTATTGATATACTCTTGCGCACGCGTAGGCTCCGTAGGATTCTCGATAATGTCACGCCACCACGTGTTATTTTCTTGCCATTTTAAACAGTTGAAATATGCATCATGACGCATATGTGACTGCATGAGTGTTACCTATACTATTTTTGGTTTATTATTAAATGGTGCCCGTCATTAGTACTAACACTAACCAGTGTAGCATATATTTATAGGACACTGCCTGCAACATAGTTTTTTCCGGAGAAGGCCGGTCCTGCGGTTGACACATCAATTCTATATTTTATTTTCCTTCAACACGTCTGACTTTTTTTAACGTGTTCTTAAACAAGCCCTAAGATGGTTGGTTGGTTTGTGGGGTTTAACGTCCTAAAGCAACTCAGACCATAATAACCCCCCCCCCCCTTTTGTTACGTACCTCGAATCATGAGGAGCGTATTGCCATATAAGATTTAATAATCTGTCATTAAGTTTCTCATTGTTATTCCTTTTGAGCTTGTGTTCTGTGATGTTGCTAAGATCGTACCTCTCGTTGTTCTCCCATGTATGTACTACAGGGTGTGTGTGTGTGCATATACAAGTACTTATGTGTGTGGAAGACAATAAATTTCCTCTGTTGTTTGTTTGTTTGTGGGGTTTAACGTCCCAAAGCGACTCAGGCTATGACAGACGCTGTAGTGGAGAACTCCAGAAATTTCGACCACCTGGGGTTCTTTAACGTGCACTGACATCGCACAGCACACGGACGCCTTGCTTTTCGCCTCCATCGAAAAGCGGCCGCCGGGGCCGGAATTCGATCCCGCTTCCTTGGGAACAGTAGTCGAGCGCCGTAACCACTGCGCCACCCCGGCGGGCAAGTCCTAAGAATTCCCCTTTTTGCTATATGTATATATATATATCTGTGTGCTTGTGTCTGTGTTTGTGGTCCGATAGAGGCCGACGAAGGGCAATCCCGCCGTCTAAATGTTGGTTGTTAGCAGAATCAAGCGTTGGATTTTTATTCGGAGAATTTGACAGCCTTGAACCAGCCCACTTTTCCCAATTATTTGAATTTCTTTAATTCATCAAATATTTACATTGTTTTAAAGACCTCGTCATCCCTCATCACACGTCTACCTGCCATTAACTTTAGAACCACAATTTATCAGAAAATCACCGTCCACATTATATATTGGACACACGGAGTTTCGACGCTTTTTTAGCCGTCTAGGAATCGTTCTAATAACAGGCATCAGCTTTACCTGGGCGTGGCGCTGGGTTTCCTTTGGAGTAAAATATTTTTTCATTGCTTTCTCATCCAAATTTGCGTCTTTATATGCAAACCTTGTTACATGGCGATCTCGGCCAACGCTGCCATTTAGATTTGATATTTATCATCAGTACGTTGATAAAATCAGCAGAACCAAACGAAAATGATGCCTACGCGTTAGCGCGCGAATGCTCTACAATGCTGTTAGGTATCGTCGCGGTTGTTCGCAGCTTCGCCGAAACTTATACGCTGCAATAAAAACGAAGCCTACGAGACATATACTACATAGGTATGGCACAGCGGCCTTGCTCTTAGGAAGAATTTGCACGGTAGCAGCTAACGAATTTTTTTCCTTTACTTTTAGGGATTTTTGACAAAGAATAGTTTAGGTGTTTTTTTACTTGCTTGCGAACTAACGCTACCGAGCTTTTTGTTGATGGTCTCCATGACTGTCATTCAAAAAAAACCATGACATCCAGGAACCGAATGATTATGAATCAAAATCGGCGGCAGCGTTTCGGGCGTGCCATGACGCAGTTCGGAACTGCAGATATGAAGCCCTGCTGTCCTTAAATATTTGCTGCTCAAATAAACTTGGCAACACCAAGAAACACTTCTGCGTTATCCGATATTTACCATAAGCAGGTGTCTTTTGATTGTATTATGCATCAAACAGAGACGCGTGCATATATTTCACCACGTTGGTTGGTTTGCGGTTGGTTTGTGGGGTTTAACGTCCCAAAGCTACTCAGGCTATGAGAGACGCCGTAATGGACGACTCCGGAAATTTTGACCACCTGGTGTTCTTTAACGTGCGCTGACATCGCACAGCACATAGGCGTCTTGCTTTTCGCCTCCATCGAAAAGCGGCCGCCGAGGCCGGGATTCCCTGCCGCGTCCTTGGGAACAGTAGTCGAGTGCCGAAACCACTAGAAGGGTAGATTATTTTGTCGGGAATATGACGCACAGCGACTCCAGTTTATAACTTACATTGCATGAAAGCCAACTCACAGAGCTTTGAAATGCTTGTTTTTGACGGTAAATATTTCGTGCAACACTGGCAGTTATAAAACTTCAAACGGTGCAAACCTTTTCTTTAGGCTGCCTTCTATTTCACAAGATGAAAATGCCCCTTAAAATCGGAAATAAATATTCCAGGGGGCACTTAGAACCACTAAAGCGCGATGAGGCGAACGGGTTTGTTGCGCTGTGGTCCGAAGCCCCCCAATACGGCACCTCTTTCTTCCTTTTCCACTCCCACCTTCCTCCTTTTCCTTACGGCTGGGATAAGTTGCCCGCGGAGGATTGTGAGATGCAGCGCCTTCTCTTTCCAATTTGAAGTGCTGCTGATGCCTGCTGTAATGCGTCTGTTTCTATATGCTGTATGGTGCGGCATTCGAGGAAGCGCCAAATGAAAGGCGCCGCGATTTTTTTTATTTCCAACCGACGCCGGTCACCCCCGCAACCGGAACGTAGGCCTTGGAGACGAGGGCCGCGGCGTTCAAGACCGCAGCCGTGGCCTAGTGGTTAGAGCGCCCGTCTCGGCTGCGGGAGGTGGTTAGTTCAAAACCCACCGCCGGACACCCACCGGTAAAAATGGGTACAAGCGTGCCCCGGCCTGGCGCTTGGCTTTTCTAAGGGTGTGCGTTTGGGAGAAGCTCTGTAAACCCTGCTGCGCTCCCCTCCTCCGTAGTGGGCCCAAACCCAGTTTCGAACCTCGCAGCCTGCAAAGGTGGGCAGCCTTCTCCGCCAGGTGGACGATGTTTCGCTCGTGCTCAGGGTCCAAGCTTTGCAGTTCTCTCTACTAACTATATTTTGACCCTGAAATGAATCCACAAGTGGTTGGCGAAGAACGAACAAGCTGTATGATAAAGTTAGTAGTATTTATAGCCGTTTGGCTAGCCACGTAACCGCCCTACTGTCGTTAACATGTATCTTGGCTGGTATCTCGGTAAATAAGCACGTGTGCATGCTTCACAGTTCTCCCCCCTTAAAAAGGAAAGCGGTCGGGACGTCGGGTGTTCTTTTTTGACCTACGCAGTGTCACTCCAGCGCCGGTCACCGGTGCCTCGTTTGTACGGTCCTCAGCCTGTGCGCCTCACGGCGTTTGCATGTCAGCGCCCGCTTGAAACTGGCTCTCGCTGCTGCCGTGCACTTGAGACTGCGGCTCTACCGGTACGCTTGGGCTATCTTCAGCCAGTGATGCTTCCGTGGGGGCCTCGGGTTTAACCTCAGCGCCTTCCACACTGGTTCTCCTGGTCGTTAGCTGGTCCAGGTAGTGGTGATGTTGCTCCCTATCTGCGGCCATGACGGCTGTCATGCGCGAGCCCTCGGTGGACTCTACCACACCGGGTTTCCACTTGTGCCCTGCTCCGTAGTTCTTGAACCAGACCTCCTGGCGCAGCGGTTTACCGTTGTTGCATGCACCTGCAGAGGGGAAAGGTCGTGACAGGATATTGTGCAGTAAACAGCACGGCTCGTAACCGAGAAGCATGGAAGCCGGGGTTTTCCTATTTAGATGGGGGGTTACGCCGATAATGAGAAAGAATGTGGTCCAGGCGAGCTTGCAGACTACCGCGCGTGTTCTTGGTTAGTCCTTGCTTCACAGTAAGTAGCGCCCTTTCCACCAGGCTTATAGACTGTAGCTTGTAAGGAGATGTCATCAAATTAATGATGTCATTGCACATCATATATGCCCCTAACTCCTCGTTACTAAACTGCGGCCCATTGTCAATCACAAGAGTCCTCGGCAAGCCGAATCGGCTGCACGTTGTCTGCAGGGCTTTAATTGTTTTCGTTGAAGTGGCAGTCTTCATAGCAACAACCTCGATTCATTTCGCACGAGAATCGACCATAACCACAACATGTGACCTTCCAAGGGCCTCTCTAGATTGACATGGATTCTAGACCAGGGCTCTTCCGTTTTCGGCCAAGAAACAGGTTGTTGGGCTGCGGGCATGCTGCCCCATTTTATGTATTTTAGACACGCGTTGACAAGCTTCTCAATGTTCCGATCGAGTCCCGGTTACCGAAATACCGACCGAGCCAAGTTCTTCATAGCTGTTGTACCTTGATGCGCGTCATGCAGCATAAGCTGCATTGGTAGCCTTGCAGCCGTTAGAATTACCGAACGATGACCCCAGTATACAATTCTATGACTGCTCGTCAGTTCGTCCTTCCTGTGCAATATGCGCGTAATGGCTCCTGACTAGGCTACAAGTATCGTGACCAGCCATTGTGAACGTATCGGTAGACGCGCGAGGTCGTTGTCACTGCCCGTTCTCTTGGCCAAATCCCTCTCTGAGAGGGGACCAGAATTTAGGTTATCTGTTAAAAGAACGTATTCACGCTCACCATCTTCTGCAGTCTTAGCGTTTTGTTTCTCCGGGATAGGCAAACGATAAGGGTGTCGGCAGGAATCAGCGCCTTCCCTGGCTTGAACTGAATTTTGTAGTTGAAGGCGCTCCGCAGGAGAGACCAACGCTGAATCCGGGCAGCGGCCATGGCTGGAACGAGCTTGTAGGGACTGAAAAGGTTCGCGAGAGGTCTGTGATCACTGACAAGCGTGAATTGATTCCCGAGCAGATATTCCCGGAACTTTGTAACACCGAAAACTACCATGCTTCTCTTTCAATCTGCGCGTAATTGCGCTCAGTAGCTGAAAGACTTCGCGATCGGAACCCGATTCCTAGATCTTGCCCATTTTCTCCATGGTATAGCACGGCTCCAACGCCACACGTAATGCATCGGTTTCCAAGAAAAGGGGCTTACTTGGATCGTAGTGTGCCAAGAGCTTTGCTTCCTATCACAGCCATTTCGTTGTTCGGAAAGCGTTATCTTGTCTTCCTCCCCCCCCACTTCACGCGTGCGTTCTTTCTTAGTATTCCAGGCAGCGGCTCCAGAACCATAGCCAAGTTTCCCAGAAATGCGTGGTAATAATTTACAAACCCTAAGAATGCCCGCAGTTCCGCAACGTACTTTGGCTTCGGCATCTTTGCTATGGCAGCAGTGTTATCTGTCTTGGGTAGCAACCCGTCCGCGCTTATACGATGCCCCATATATTCAACGTCTGCTTGCTGAAACTTACATTTCTGGGTATGCAACTTAACACCATGCTGCCGGGAACACCTGAAAACCTCACGCAGTGTGTCAGAGTTTCCGTGTTTCTCCGCGACTGCTACATCGTCCAGGTAAACTTGAATTCCCAGAATGTTTTGCAGGATGCTTCCCATACGTATCTGAAGTATTGCAGGAGCAGAAGCTACACCAAACGGAAGTCGATTAAAACAAGACAGGCCTTTCGGGGTGTTTACGACCAAGAGCTTCCTGGTTTCTTCGTCAAGCAGCAATTGATTGTAAGCATCTTTCAAATCGATAATGCTGTAGACTTCACCTGCGTTTAGGTTAGCGAAAATATCCCGTATTTTCGGAAATGGGTACTGCTCCCTAACGCATGCAGAGTTTGTGGTAGTCTTAAAATCGCCAGACAACCGAATGCAACCATTCGTCTTGATTAAGGGAACCAGAGGTGGGGATGGGGGTGGGGTGTGGGGGTGGTAGTGGTTACTTATTGTACATACAAAAGGAAAGAAAAGATTTTTGCCCCGGTATCTGCTATCTGAAGCACCTGAACTGGGGCGGCAGAAAGAAAGGGATAGCGAGGAAAAGGTAGAGGAAATCAAAGAGTTGAGCGATAGGGAGAAAGAAAAGGGAAGGTAAAAATAAAAGAAATATATACACTATGGTACACTATACAGTAGTTTCCGTGAGGCCCACCCGCAAATGTCTTAGGTCACTGAGCACTCGGCAGATCGGGCGGGCCTCCGCAATAGCTCTGCGTCCAGGCAACTGTTCATAACGCACGCACTTGCACACTACAAAACACTGGGCGATCGCTGTCGTAGGCGATCGGCCGTTATTGTGCGCAATTGCACACGCGCACAGCGCGCACTATCTGGCGAGGTGAAATAGGCCGGTCATCAAGCCCGCCTGTTCGATATACTCACACGGGCTCACGTGTGTTCGCTCGCGGACGCCCGCACTGCCCGGCAGCCACAGGAGCACAGCTACGCTGTCCGGGATTACCCCCTCTCTGTAAACCGCCAGCAACTCACGTCGTGGTTCGGCTAGCACGGCACAGTGCAGTAGAATATATTCGAGAGTTTCTACCGCGCTACACACGTCGCTGGTGGCAAGTCCGCGGCGCATCCGTCGTTCCCCAGGTCACACACATCCAATGCGTGCACGGATGATCATTACGCGGTGCAGCCGAGTGAGCGAGCGGCCGCTGATACTGTGAATGCGCTCACCTCTTGCGATGCGTGGGTCGCGGTGGTGAGTCCAGAGGTGGTCGTCGATTACCGCACGCACGTCCTCCAAAGCGAGTTGCTCGTCGCTAGGAGGGAGTTCATGTGCTGCGGTCGCGCGCTCGTCGGCACGTTCGTTGCCCTCTCTGCCGCAGTGCCCGGGGAACCACTGTGCCCGTATAGCGCAGCCGCGCTCCGCCAAGCGCTCGAGACGCGCGCGAATCTGACACAGCAGCGGAGTTCCTCTGCCGGTGGTTTGAAGGCGGCTGAGGGCAGCGCGAGAGTCACATAGCACGGCACACCTGGGTGGCGGCGGAGTCAGTTCAAGCTGTAGATTCAGGCCTAGGCATAGGCCCAGCAGCTCCGCCGTGGTGGAAGAACCCAGGAATGACAGATGCAGCTGTCTGTGCAGTTTCAGGGCGGGCATGGTAGCCGCCGCTAATAGCGAGCAACTATCTCTGGCCACGGAGCCGTCGGTGTAAACGAGTAGGTGGTATTGGAGTTCCTCGTAGATGACGGCCCTGGTCAGCTACTGCACTGCACAGAGCGGTGTGGTGCGTTTCCACGCGATTCCGCGATCTCTCGCTGGACCCCCGTAGCAGCGGGCCAGTGCGAGAAGAGGTCGTAGGGGGGCGTTGCATTGGTGAGCTGCTCGTACTTGAGCAGCGCCGCTGCCATGCGCGACTGGCGATGATGTCGCAACCGATGCAATAACGGGCCGCCGTCCTCTGTGCGCTGCAGGCGATCGATGTGTCGGAGCTCCCGCCGCGTGGCCTGAAGTTGTAAAGGCCACGCACAGCGGGAACCAGAGGCGTGGCCCAATCCGCACTGTCGATAGGCGAGAGAATGCCATCCTTAACAAGTCGGTCTATTTCACTAGACACTTGCTCCCGCATTGCATAGGGCACAGAACGAGCTTTACAGAATCGCGGGTTCGCATATTCATGCAACCACAGATGAACTGCGGAATCGTTAATACGCCCTAAACCTGGCATAAACAGATCATTGAACTCTTTTAAGAGTGCGCTAATCGAAGGTTGGTGCCACAAATTTCTCTTCTGTCCGCACAAGGCAGCGGAGGTGGCTCAGCTACAGAACCAGTAGCAGGCCCGCCCATTTTCTTTTCTTTCTTCCAACAACAACAGCCACAAAATTGTGGCCGCAGAAGTTGTAACTCAGAAGTGGTAGAGGTTAATGTATGGTGTCAATCGATAGAGGGTGACGTAATGTTGTCTCCGAAAAAATAAATAGGCCAATAAGTTCGGTAAATAATTAGCATATCTGGTTCGCAGGAAAATAAGGGCGCGGCATCTCCTACACTTTTCTGTGGACACCTAAACCGCGCCGTAAGGGAAGGGAGGAAGGTGGGAGTACAAACAAAACGAGAGAAAGGGATGCCATTGTGGATATGATGTTAAGAATGTGACGTATACCGCAACCGGAAGTAGTGCCGAAAAGGGGCGTAGGAAGGAATTGGCGCGCAATTTGAAAGTACCAAAGACTAAAATTGGTAAACAAGAAGTGAAATAACGTGAGGTAAAGGATATGACGTCACGCAACTGGAAGTACAGCCGAAAAACGGCATAGGAAGGAATTGCCGCGCAATTTTAAAGTACCAAAGACTAAAATGGGCAAACAAGAAGTGAATTAAGCACCCAGAAGCAACCATCAGCAGCATCCGTGCTTTCGCATTATTCCAATGCAGATTCTGCAGCGCTTTTTTTCTAGGTGGCACTGCTTTATTTAAACAAGCACTGCCTAATGCGACCTGCATTGTGAACTTCAACGATCGAACCAGTGTACTCGATGCTACCTGCACTGCCGAGGTTTTTTTTTCTGTTTGCAGGTCCAATAACATATTGTTACGGGGATAGTTCAGCTTGAGGTTTCAGAGAGCGGAGACGGGAGACAAGGCTTTCACACAGCAGGCTTTTCCTGCAGGCACCAGACGACACTGCTCGAACGTGGTCGTCGTCTTCGCCAAAACTACCGAGATTCTTCTTTTTCCTTCTTATGCGCATATCAGTGCATGCACCGCCTAACATAACACTACCCCGCTGGCTGAAAAGCACCGTCCCGGTGCGTACTAGCGTCCAAACCAGGGTCTGTGTAGTACAGCTTTAGGTGTACAACATGCACAGTCTCGGTGCGTGGTGTAGAGGTATAGCGTGTGGGATGCAAGGGCGCAATTTTGTATGTCACTGAAGTCACTTGTCTTAAAATACGGTAGGGTCCTGTATGACGGAGCAGATGTTTTTCCGAGAGGCCGACGCCTGGGGTCCAATGCAGCAGAAATCCTTGCAAACAGAAATAATAGATTTATAGAGCAATACAGCATAATTTGCCAGCAGCAACACGGTTTTCGGCCGAATAATTCTACGTCATCAGCTGTGCAGTCATTAGCCCAGATTATAAACAGTGCTTTAAATAATAGCAAAGTTGTGGCTGTAGTCTTTCTAGATTTAAAAAAGGCTTTTGATACGGTCGACCATTCCATCTTTCTGTACAAGCTAAAGCACTATGGTTTTAGGGAAAGGATTTTCGAGTTGCTTTCAAGCTACTTTAATGAACGTCATCAGGTAGTTGTCATGAATAATGTCTCATCGTCACCACAACCTATACGTGCAGGCGTACCCCAAGGGTCTATTCTGGGCCCGATGCTTTTTGCGGTATATGTTTTCGACCTTCCACGGGCCTTAAAATTTGGAGAAATCCTGATGTATGCAGATGACACCGCTATAATAATCACAGGCAATAGCATCGAGGAAATACAGGCTATAGCAAACGTCGATTTGGCAAACATTTCTGAATGGTTTACAGCTAACAAGATTTCTGTTAATGTCAAGAAAACTAAATATACTATATTTAACGCTCGTAGTAAACAAGTAGATACCAACTCTTTTAGCATTAGCCTTGACAACTCCGTACTAGAATATACACCTTATTTTAAATATCTTGGTGTAATCTTTTATAAGCATCTGCACTGGCAAAATCATTTATTAGCAGTGGGGGCGAAGGTGGCATCCGGGTGGTATAAACTACTACAAGCACGTGACTTCTTTGACACAAATACACTGCGTATTTCATATTTCTCCGTTATTCACAGTCATCTCTCATACTGTCTGGAATCATGGGGGTGGACGTACGACAGCTATCTCGAGCCGATCAGAAAATTGCAGAAACGATCGTTACGAATCATAGCACATTCTAACTCCCCGCTGTTCCTAGTTTGTATTATGCATGTGACGAAGTGTCTGCATCATTGTATTTCATTTCTTGGATCCATAACTAGCCTATGGCTACGGGTCCAAACACATCTTTATTGCATTTTCAAGAAAAATAAAGAAGAGACCCGCAAGAATACTCGGTGTTGCGATGAAAGAAATCATAGCGACGTTTCTGGGAGTGCTGGGAGGCTGCGAGTCGGTTGCGAGCAACAACGCGGGCAGCATAAGCTCGAGCTATGGAGTCACGAGCATATGAGCTAGCAGTGGTGACAGAAGGAAGCAGGCTGTCAAAAGGAAGCAGAGGTTCACGGCCGTATTGAAGATGGGAGGGAGAGTAGTCGTTAGTGTCGTGGTTTGACTATTGTATGCAAAGGTCACAAACGGCAGCATTATGTCCCAGCAGCGGTGGCCATCAGAAACCTACATTGACAGCATGTCAGTCAGTGTCCGGTTAAGGCGTTCGGTAAGCCCGTTCGCCTGTGGATGGTAGGAAGTCGTGAAAGAATGACGAACATTGCACAACCGTAGGATCTCGTCGACTATACGCGCAAGAAAGCAACGGCCACGGTCGGTGAGCAGTTGGCGAGGAGCTCCATGGACGAGTATAACGTCGTTGAGGAGGAAAGCAGCGACATCAGTTGCACAATTGATTGGTATTGTTCGTGTGACCGGGTAGCGTGTGATGTAATCAGTGGCCCCCGCAATCCATTTGTTCCCCGATGCGGAGAGTGGAAAAGGCCCTAAAAGATCGACACCCACTCGAGAAAATGGGTCTATGGGGATGCCGATCGGCTGCAGAAGTCCAGCTGGCAAAACTGATGGCTTTTTCCGGCGTTGACAGCGGTCACAAGCAGCTACGTAGCGGCGGACTGCGCGATATAGGCACCGTGCAGAAACCCAGGGGGCAGCACTCGCGGCGAACAGGCAGCGCCACGAGTGAGCGCCGGAACAGTTTGATAGGGAGACGCGCGGCCGCCCAGGCAGGGCGCGCGCTTGAAAAAGGCGGCCTGCGCAGCGAAATGGTAGAGTTTCAGCCAGCTCGAGCGACGTAGCGAAGCACAAACAATGCGAGAGCCACACGACACAAGACGCAGAGACAGGGAGGAGCCCTGGCCGCCCGTTGGGCGCTTATTTCTAGGCTAGAAACACGCGAAACGGAAGACGACAGGAGAAGCGCGCGCAGTTGGAAAAGGCCGAGCAAAACACGAAGGGGATAGGAGGGTGGGGGGCGTAAAAAACACGGTAAAAATGTAGAAAAATACAAAAAAAAACATTTGTGGTGAACGCCCCTCCTCCCAAGTGTGGTACAGCTTCACAAAGGCCAGCTCGAATGCCCCAAGCGGGGGTGGGTGAGAAAAAAAAAAGACTGCGGGTAATCGAGCGGCCGAGGACGGAACGAGTATGGGAGAAGAGTAGAAATGAATGAAGCTGTAGTCGGAGAAGAGAAAAAAGCGTAAAAAATAAAAAGCGACAAGCCTGAAAACTCTACAGCGCGATTACGGGGGCTTGAAAATGCCGCAGGCACTTATATTACGCCGACGGATTTTGAATAGCTTTAGCTGTTTTCTGGTGAGGCGGTTGCCACTTTTCTCGACGATAAAGGAAAGGATGGCAGATAGCACGTGGTCGCTGATATAGCGACTCAGCTATGAGAATGAAAACTCCCTTACAGCACTGCACAAACGCTCTACAGTTTCCAATACACATGCATGTCTTCCTCTCTGTCACATGTCAGAATTGTAGCATGCTTAGTTTTCTTTTTCGTCGAGAGAACGTGTTGCCTCACCCCGACTTGAATGCTAGTTTTCTTTCGTTTGTTTTTGTAACAATCCTTACTGCCTCTTTAACGGTACTTTCAAGTCCTCTGCCACAAAATTACGTTTTGGCAGGGGAAGGTAACAGGTGGCAGCCAGCCGCTCAACAACTTGTTTGGAGCAGGATGGCATGTAATGAATGCCAGATCTGTTCAAAGCGTCCACAAATAAGTAAAAAAAAACTACATTCATTTTTTTTTTACTTATTTACTACTACAGTCTCGATTGAGCAGTATCGCATGAGAAACAGCTTATCATTCGAGGTTCAACAGCTCAGTAGACATCGAAATGTCATCAAAACAAGCGTATGGAATGACATCTCCTGAATCACATCTGCAGAGGAGGACGAAGCGGACTGCGAAGGAAAAGAAAAAAAGGAACGAGCTGAGAGGGAGGAAAAAAGTAATGAAAGCAAGCAAGCAAGCAAAAAAAAAGCTGGCAAGGTAAATTCGCGAAACTAATGCGCAAGACATAGTAAATGCGCCATTAAAACGCTCCATTCCTGTTGATTACTATCTGCATTGTACTGGTGCTTATGCAAGCTATCGTAGACAGGGAAATATAGACCACAGGACAGCATACATAAAAATTATGCAAGGAACAACTGCATTCACGAGCGCGGCCCACTGGGCGCGCACGGCGGTCCCAGTAGCACTGATGCGAGTTGCCCAATTTCTTTAAATATTATTATTTTTGTTTTGCAGGTTGAGAAAGGATGCTAATGCAGGTGAAGGTATAGTGTGTCCTCTTTCGAAAAAAATGCTTCGCGGTAAATCTGGACGCGGCAATACCCGGGCATGATTGCCAGCTCACTGCTCGTTGGAAGGCAGCGATTCGCACTTAGCGTCTTTTTGCGTCGTAAAGGTTATTCGGTGACGCGAAAAATATGTTATCAGGCCAGTGAAAATGTGTGCAACAGCAGCAATGCAAGGACTGCAACCTAGCAATTTATTTGTGACCACAGAATGCCGCGAATCGAAAGAACGAAGGGCGAATGCGCCCGACGCACAGCAGATCCGCCGCGTCTCCGCTGCACGGCCGGGCGCACGTCTCCCTACCAAACTGTTCTCCCCGCCGCGAGGGGCGCGCGCGTCGCACTGCGAGTTACTCCTGCACGGGGCCGATGGGCCTGGCCAAAAGAACCGACGGCGCACACTGTCGTATGTGCGAGAGATGCCTAGATGACCCGCTGTGGGAACGTCGTGAAGCTGTTCAAGGACGGCTGTGCGTAAGTGCTGAGGGACTACTAGTAGAAGGTCGGGGCCATCAGGTCGCATATTGTGCCGGTATAAGATGCCGTCATGGAGCATAAACAAACGAAGGGAAGGGTCATGGCGATCAGCGCTGAGGCGATTGATAATTTCGCAAAGCTGAGGGTCCTGGCGTTGCTCACAGCGAGTGTTGGAAAAGACAGAAATAGCACGCAAGTGTCATTGTCACATTCAGGTTGGCTTGGCGGGTCGACTGGATTACGGGACAGGCAATCGGCATCTCGATGCAACTGGCCAGACTTATAGACCACTGAAAAATTGTACTTCTGAAGGCGCAAGGCCCAATGTCCAAGGCAGCCAGTAGGGTCTTTGAGCGCAGAAAGCCAGCACAATGCGTGGTGGTCAGTGACTACTGTGAATGGCCGCCCATACAAGTAAGGGCGGCACTTCGTAATGGCCCAAACTAGGGCTAAGCACTCACGTTCAGTTATGGAATAATTCTGTTCTGCCACAGAGAGGAGTCGGCTGGCATAGGCGATGACGCGAGGGGAACCGAGCTGACGCTGTGCGAGAACGGCACCAATTCCATGACCACTTTCGTCGGTTCGTACTTCTGTGGGCGCTGACGGATTGAAGTGAGCCAACACTGGCGGACCGGTGAGGTGGCCAATAAGAGCGGCCAAGGCGGCCGATTGTTCGTGCCCCAAGAAAAGGAAACGTTTTTTTTTTTTTTTTGAGAAGCTGCGTAAGTGGACGGGCGATTTCCGCGAAATTTGGTACAAATCACCGAAAATATAAGCGAAGTCCGAGGAAGCTACACACGTCACTGCGAGATTTTGGTATAGGAAAACCACTTACAGCATTTTGTCGGGGCCCGGCTGGATGCCATGGGTGTTGACCAAATGTCCTGGGACCTTGGGTTCCCGGCGACCAATGCTACACTTCTTGAAATTCAACTGAAAGCCAGCTCTTCGGAAGACGCCAAGACGCCAAGCCGAAACACGATGGAGGTGGCCCTCAAAGGTTGATGAAAATACGATGACGTCATCGAGATAGCAGAGACATGTGGTCCATTTGAGCCCGCGTAGTAAGGAGTCCATCATGCGCTCGAAGGTCGCAAGAGCATTACATAAGCCGAAAGGCATCACCTTGAATTGGTAGAGGACATCCGGGGTAACAAAAGCCGTCTTTTGAGGATCTCATTTGTCTTAACAATGTTTTCGCGGCAGCTTTTTCTGACAACGTTTCTCTTGCTAATCGCGAGTGCCCTGCTTTTCGTGCTGTTCCCATGGATCCAGTTCTATTCGAGGTATCAGGCGTTCTGAATCATATTGAAAATCTTAAGGTCTCCTCCTCCTGCCGTGATGACAATTATAAGTTTTTGATAAACACAAAGCCATCCTGCTCCATAATCCTTACTAAATTATTTGATCAGACTCTTGAAACATGTTGTATTCCCAATGATTGGAAAGTTGGGAAGGTGATTCCTCTGCATAAGTCTGAAAATAAACATTGTCCTCACAACTTTCGTCCTATATCACTCACTAGCATCTCTTGTAAGATCATGGAACATGTTATATACTCGCATCTTGTTTTTTTTTTTTTTTTTTTTAGAGTTGAATTCCTTTTTCAGTATAGCCCAGCATCGATTTCATAAATCATGTTCATGCGAAACTCATCTAATATGCTTCACACATGACCATTATTGCATCATTGATCGCAGGCTTCAGGCGGATTGCATACTTATTGACTTTTCTAAAGCGCTTGATAAGGTCTCTCATGCGCTTCTCTTCCATAAATTAAATAACCTGAACATTGACCCTAAGGTACTTGCATGGCTGAAGAGTTTTCTTTCAAACCGTTCACAATACGTTACAGCAAGTAACGTTGATTCATATTCTATACCTGTCCGTTCTGGCATGCTTCAGGGGTCCGTTCTCTGACCCCTCCTTTTTCTCATCTATATAAATGACTTACCGGCTAACATTTCTTCTTCAATTAACCTTTTCGCTAATGACTGCGTTAGTTACCATGTAATTAATGATGATAATAATGCCTTCAGTCTGATATTAACAAGGTTCTTGATTGGTGTAATGACTGAAATATGAAATTAAATATTAATAAGTGTAAGCATGTGCACATTTCTGGCAGTTCCAGCATACCCACTACTTATCAGATTAACAATGTTTCTCTTCAGACTGTGTATTCTTACAAGTATCTAGGTGTTTACATTTCTTCTAACCTATCTTGGAAACCCCACGTTGACTATATCATAAATAACTCAAACCGCATGCTAGAGTACCTTCGGAGAAATTTCTCTCGTCATCCAATTCTTTAGCATTATTGCTTTAAAAACTCTGGTACGCTCTAAATTAGAATATTCTGCATCTGTATGGAACCCTGGCATTGATTCACTAATTTCCGATTTGGAAGCTGTACAGAACCACGCCTCTCGCTTCGTACCGTCAAACTGTCACAGAACAAGTAGTGTAACTGCCACGAAATCAAGTTTGTCCCTTCCGCTTCTATCTCACCGCTGATCAGTAGCATCATTATCCCTTTTTCATAAAATTTACCACAACAGCTACCTGAAAGAAAGATTACTAACAAGACAATCTTACATATCAGTGGGCATTGATCACTGCCATAAAGTTCGAGTTCCATCTAGTCGCACAAAATGTTTCCATGACTGAATCATACCTAGAACTTGTGTCAGTTGGAATCACCTTCCCCATGATATCGCATGTATACCAGATAACGACGCATTTCGCAAAGACATTGTTTTTCTTTGAATGTATCTCTGCTTGTTACTATGTTAATATTTGCCCTTTACTTCCTGAACAAATTGTTTTTCTACACCGCCGGGGTGTATAAACTAAAAGACATTTTGAAGCAGCAAGACGCTGCGGAGGAGGACTTGAGTCTGATGGGCGAACTTGTGGTAATGAAAGTCCATTAGACACAGTTGTCAGCCAAGGGGCATTGCAACCACCATCTTTTACCGATGTATTTGTACCAATTCATGCAATAAAGAAAAAACAAAGCTGGGGTGGCGCAGTTAATAAAGAAAGAAAAAAGCTGGGTTGGCGCAGTGGTTACGGCGCTCGACTGCTGTTCCCAAGGACGCGGGATCGAATCCCGGCCTCGGCGGCAGCTTTTCGATGGAGGCGAAAAGCAAGGCGCCCGTGTGCTGTGCGATGGCAGTGCACGTTAAAGAACCCCAGGTGGTCTGAATTTCCGGAGTTCTCCACTACGGCGTCTCTCATAGCCTGAGTTGCTTTGGGACGTTAAACCCCACAAACCAACCGAACCAACATAGTTTTTCTTTGAATATATCTATACTTGTTACTATGTTAATATTCACCCTTTACTTCCTGAACATAGTTTTTACGGATCCCCACTGCATTCTGAAGTTTTATTTCCCTTTTTTGTTTTGCGCATGTTTTTGCGTACTTGTACGTACTGTATTTTTTCTGTTACTTTGCTGTACTTTCATATACATGTATCCCACTCCCCTCTGTAATGCCCCCAGGCCCTGAGGGAAAATAAATAAACAGAGGTCTGCCAATATCCAGAACGGAGATCGATGGAGGAGAAGTATTGGGCAGCATGCAGGCAGTCGAGGGCGTCATCGATCCTTGGAAGAAGGTACACTTCTTTGTTATCTTGTTTAGGTGTCGATAATCTACGCAAAACCTCCAGCTGTTGTCTTTCTTTTTGACCAGTATTACCGGAGACTCCCAGGGGCTGCTCGACAGCTCAATAATGTTGCTGGCAAACATTTTCTCCACTTCCTGAATGATCCGGCGTTCGGAAAGAGTAACTCTGTAAAGCCGTCCGAGAATAGGGCGGGCATCTCCAAACCGCAGCCGCTGGCGGCCGGGTTCGATCCCTTTTTGATCGTTCATGATGGCACTCCCCGAATATAATTTTATTGCCTTTTCTATCTCATAGCTAGAAGAACTACAGTGACAGTGACTCGTTCGTTTTTATAGTAGGAAACTCAACAAATGCTGACGTCGATTTCTCTCTGTGTTTCTTTAAAGAGGTGGGTCTGGTAGACGCGGTTCGTATACAATGCAATGTTCGTATGTTATTGGAACTCCAAAGAGGGAAAAAAGAATCCTAATCTCGGCAGGGCAGATAGCATCGAGTCCACTGGTTTGATCATTGAAGTTCACAATGCAAGTCGCATTAGGCAGCGCTTGTTTAAATATAGCAGTGATGCCTAGAAAAAGAGCGCCGCGGAATCTGCAATGGAGTAATGCGAAAGCCCGGATGCTGCTGTTGGTTGCTTCTGGTTGCTTCTGGTTGGTTAATACAGTTCTTGTTTGACCATTTTATTCCTTGGTACTCTCAAATTGCGCGGCAGTACTTTCCTCTGCCATTTTTCGGCTCTAAATACGGTCGCGTGACGTCCCGTACTTTACATCACATTCATTGACTTCTTGTTTACCCACATGTTTACCGTCTCTGGTACTTTCAAATTGCGCGCCAACCCTTCCTATGCCCTTTTTATGACTCTACTTCCGATTGCGTGACGTCACATCCGTGACGTCATATCGACAATGGCACTATTTGGTCTCTTTCCGCTTTCACTCTGCGCTTTCCGTTTTCCTTCCGCTTTCTTTCGCTCAGCAAGAGAATAGAGGAAGGTGGGAGTGAATGCGGAAACAGCGAAAGAGGAGTCGTAGTGGAGGGCTTCGGACTAATTTCGACCACCTGGAGATCTTTACCGTGCGCTGACATGGCACAGCACACGAACGCCTCTTCGTTTCGCCTCCATCGAAACGCAGCCGCCGAGGTCGGGTTCGAACCCGGGTACTCCGGCACAGTGGTCGGGCGTCTTACCACTGCACCACCCCGCCGGGGCGTGTATTTGGGTTTGCTCGGTACGGTGGCTCCGCAAGGGACAAAGCAACAGAAGAGACGAAGAAAACGGGCTGTTCCGACTAGCATCTACCGCCCCCAGGAGCCGAGCAGCCTAGCGATTAGCGGCGCATGCTTTTTCAATGGGCGTCACGTTGGACGCGGCACTAGCTTGTGAGAGCCTATAATACTACTACTACTACTACTACTACTACTACTACTACTACTACTACTA
>JAJIZL010081679.1:10751-22889 GCA_023969395.1 Amblyomma maculatum | reverse complement strand
TGTCACGTCTCGATTGAACGCCAAGGAGGACCCAAAGATAGGACGGGTTTAATAAATCAACCTGGACGAGTCTTGCGCTCCAACTTCCTTCTCTTCCAGGCTCGCGCTTGTGGGGCCCAGTCATCATCTTTGGCGTCGTCTTCTATGCGGCATTTGCCCCCCTCCTCAGGAAGCATCGTCCCGATGAGCATAAAAGGGAGTAGGGGGTCAAGGTCTGTCCGAGTTGTACGGCTTCATGCGTACAACGTGGACGACGTCGGCTTGTTGCTGGCGTCGCTTCGAGGTCGACACCCCGTCTGGCACCACCTCATAAGTGACGTCGGTTAAACGTCGCTGAACAACATATGGCCCGAAATATCGCCGCAATAGTTTTTCGGAGAGTCCACGGCGGCGAATAGGCGTCCAGACCCACACTTTGTCGCCAGGTTCGTACATGACATGTCGGCGTCTATGATTGTAGCGTCGTGCATCATGCTCTTGCTGATTCTTGATCCGCACACGCGCTAGTTGGCGGGCTTCCTCTGCACGCTGAGCGATTTCCTCGGCGTCCTGATCGAGATCGTCGGTGTCGGCATTCGGGAGCAACATTGCATCCAGCATAGTTGTAACTGGTCGCCCGTGAAGGAGGCTGAATGGTGTCATACGAGTGGTGTCTTGGCGTGCCGTATTGTAGGCGAACGTGACGTAGGGAAGAATTTCGTCCCAATTCTTGTGGTTCACGTCAACGTACATGCAAAGCATGTCTGCAATGGTTTTATTGAGGCGTTCCGTCAACCCATTGGTTTGGGGGTGATAGGCTGTAGTTTTACGGTGACTGGTACCACTGAGGCGGAGAACGGTCTCCAAAAGTTCGGCCGTAAATGCAGTTCCTCGGTCAGTTATAATGAGCGCCGGAGCGCCATGCCTCAGGACAATGTTCTCCACGAAGAACCGAGCTGCTTCGGCGGCGGTACCCCTTGGCAGATCCTTGGTCTCCGCGTAGCGGGTTAGATAATCGGTGGCGACAATTATCCATTTATTTCCGGCTGTCGACGTCGGAAATGGTCCCAGGAGGTCCATGCCGATTTGCTTAAAAGGTGTTGTTGGCACTTGAAGAGGATGGAGTAGGCCAGCTGGTTTTACAGGGGGTGACTTACGGCGCTGGCAGTCTATGCACGTACGTACATAGTGTTTCACTGTCGCAGGCAGTTTTGGCCAGTAGTATCCGTGCTGGACTCTAGCCAACGTGCGGGTGTAGCCTAGGTGACCGGCGGTTGGCTCGTCGTGACACGCTTGCAGAACTTCACGGCGGAGAACAGATGGGACGACGAGTAGATGACTGTTTCCCCCAGGGCGGAAGTTCTTCTTGTAAAGCACGTTGTTGCGAATAAAGAATGAAGAGATTACTCGGGTGAAAATCTTAGGCACAACGGTAGTTCGTTTTTCCAAGAAATCAATAAGAGGGAGCAATTCCTGGTCTTCTCGCTGCTGTTGGGAAAGCGTTGCGTCATCTATGACACCTAAAAATGCAGTGTCTTCATCGGTCATAGTGAAAGGTTCGACCGGCGCTCGCGAAAGGCAGTCAGCATCCGCGTGCTTTTTCCCAGATTTGTAAATAACTGCCATGTCGAATTCTTGTAATCGAAGGCTCCAACGCGCGAGTCTCCCTGAAGGGTCCTTTAGATTCGTCAGCCAACAGAGCGAGTGATGGTCGCTAACGACTTGAAAGGGGCGAGCGTACAAATAAGGGCGGAACTTCATAACCGCCCATACCACTGCAAGGCATTCTTTTTCGGTTGCCGAGTAGTTCGCTTCTGCTTTAGATAGGGTCCTGCTGGCGTAAGCAATTACTTTTTCTACACCACCCTGGCGCTGCACCAGCACAGCACCTAAGCCCACGTTGCTGGCATCCGTATGAAGCAGTGTAGGGGCGTCGTCATCAAAGTGCGCCAGGACAGGTGGTGTCTGTAAACGTCTCCGCAGCTCATTAAACGCTTGTTCCTGTTCTTCACCCCAGTGAAAGACAGCATTGTCACGCGTCAGCGAAGTTAATGGCCAGGCAATTCGTGAGAAACCAGCAATAAACCGGCGGTAATAGGCGCAAAGACCCAGGAAACGCCGCAATGTCTTTTTGTCCGTAGGTGTCGGGAACTTGGCGACTGCGGAGAGCTTTTCAGGATCAGGCCGGACACCTTCTTGGCTAACGACGTGACCTAAGAATTGCAGCTCCTCGTACCCGAAGTGGCACTTCTCGGGTTTTAGTGTGAGGCCCGCAGATTGTATGGCCTGAAATACAGCTAGCAGACGGCGTAGATGCTCTTCAAATGTGGCAGAAAACACAATCACGTCGTCAAGATACACCAGGCATGTTTGCCACTTAAGTCCCGAGAGCACAGTATCCATCAACCTCTGAAATGTTGCTGGTGCTGAGCATAAACCGAACGGAAGGACCTTAAACTCGTACAATCCATCGGGAGTGACGAATGCTGTCTTCTCCCGATCTCTCTCGTCTACTTCTATCTGCCAATATCCACTTTTCAAGTCCATTGATGAGAAGTAACGTGCATTTCGTAGGCGATCAAGGGAATCGTCGATGCGAGGAAGAGGGTACACGTCTTTTTTAGTTACTTGGTTGAGCTTGCGGTAATCTATGCAAAATCGTAAGCTGCCGTCCTTCTTTTTAACAAGTACCACGGGGGAAGCCCAGGGGCTCTGTGACGGCTGGATAACGTCGTCTCTAAGCATTTCGGCCACCTGGCGCTGAATGGCTGCACGTTCTTTCGGAGCTACACGGTAAGGGTTTTGTCGAATCGGGCGAATCGAGTCATCCGTGATGATTCGATGTTTTGTCAAAGGCGTTTGGCCGATCCGCGATTCGGAAGCAAAGCAGTCTCGAAATTGATCTATGAGATCCAAAAGACGGTCCCGTTCTGAAGAAGACAAATTTTTACTCACATCGACGATGGTTACGGGCGTCTTGCACATTGATCCTTCCTGTTGCAGTGAGAAGCAGTGCTGCGCCTTTGGGATGCTGTCGAAAAAGGCCACAGTTGTGCCTTTCGGAATTTGCTGACGCTCGTCGCTGAAGTTTGTCAGCAGCACTTCGGTCTGTCCATTGGTCAAGTTGACTAGCCCTCGAGCTATAGATACACCTCGGCTTAGTACCAGGGCGACTGCCCTTTCGGCGATACCATCGCCGGTATGCGCCATGTCGCACTTCACTTCAACAAGAGAGCATGATCGCGGAGGTAATGTCACTGTCTCATTGGCGACGCGTAAGGGCATCAGTGGTACTTCCGCACAACCAAGGTCTTCATGATTGTTGGTGAAGGCAACGACGCTGTCACGAATGCTGATTACAGCCCCATGAAGACGCAGAAAGTCCATGCCCAAGATGAGATCTTTGCAACAGTCAGGGAGAATAACGAAGCTGCCAACAAACACCGCGTTTCCTATTCCTATCCGGGCAGTGCACTTCCCTGTCGGTGCCAGTAGCTGGCCCCCAGCACTTCTTATTACTGGCCCAGTCCATTCGGTTTTTACTTTGCGCAGCGTGTCAGCCAGTTTCTGGCTAATAATTGAAAAATCCGCCCCGGTATCCACCAGAGCATGTACCTCCAGCCCATCAATGGAAACGGCGAGGTCAGCGCTAACAACGTTATCTGGGTTGCTCGTCTCTTTCGGCATTTTCGGCGGAAGTGCGGCAAGGTCAGCGGTATCAGCTTCGTCGTCGGGGCTGCTCATCTGATGCGGCATTTTCGGTGGTAATGTAGGCGGCATTTTCGGCGGTAGTGCGGCAATGTCAATACTAACGGCAGCGTCAGAAGCACGGGCTGTCGGATGTTGCGGCGGTGGTGAGGGTTTTGACACTTTTAGACTGTGTGCAACCTCCCCTCGTGAGGTTGCGGCTGTTAGTTTCCCCGGTGAGGGCTAGGGGACCGCCGTCCGCCAACGTCAGCATTGCCACGACGCATCGGCGGAGAATAACGCTGTGGCGATGGGGAGGAGCGGCGGCGGAAGCCCGGGGATTCGGTTTCCCTGCTGACCGGAAGGCCGTCGTCGGTTTGGGCAGTGTCAGCGTCGAAGCGGCGGCGAGCAGAAGCAGACGGTAAGGCCTGCCCCTCTTCGCGGTAACGGCAGTACCGATATACGTGGCCAGGTTGTCCGCAGTAGAAACAGAGTGGCCGACTGTCATAACTGCGCCACCTGTCCGTTCGGCGTAGTTGAGAGCACCTGGAAGGCGCCCACTGAGGCCCCTGGAAGAATCGCGTCTCCTGACGGCTTGGTGCGCTCGGTGAGGCGTGGTCTGGAGGCGGGCGACGTAGGACCGCGGCGTAGCTCTCAGATTGCGGCTCGTGATAAGGTGCAGGAATGTTGGCCGGGTAGTTGACCGGTTGTGGAACGCGGTATGGTGGTTCGGAAATGACTGCCGCGTTGTCGACTGGATGAAATTCGTTGCACTGGGCAGACGGTGTTAGGGAGCACCGAATTTCATTCCTTACAGCCTGCACGAGGGCCTCTGACGACTGAGCTTTCGTAACCGAAATTCGCTGCAACTCCTCAAGGACAATTTCTCTAATCATGTCTCGAAGAGTGGTCTGATCTGTTGCAGTCAGCGCCGCCGCAGTCGTCGGGGCACAGCCGGCTGGTCGGTTGTACTGGCGGCACCGATCTTGGAGGGCTCGCTCTATAGCCGTAGCGTCCTTAATGAACTCACTCACGGTTTTAGGTGGGTTGCGTACTAAGCCGGCAAACACCTGTTCTTTGATACCGTGCATGAGATGCCGTAACTTCTTTGGCTCACTCATATCAGGGTCGGCACGGCGAAAAAGGCGAGCCATGTCTTCCGCAAACATAGCCACGCTCTCATTCGGCTTCTGGACACGCACTTCAAGCAGGCGCAGCGCATTGTCGCGTCGATCAGTTCTCGCAAAGGTGTCTACAAGCTGGCGGCGGAAGTCGTTCCATGTGGATAAGCTGGCCTCGTGGTTTTCAAACCACGTTCTAGCATTATCCTGAAGGGCAAAATAAACATTGCAAAGCTTGTGATCTTCGCTCCACTGATTAATCTTGGCCACTCGCTCAAACTGGTCAAGCCAGTCCTCGACATCTTCAAACGCTTCCCCGCGAAAGCACTCTGGCACCTTGGTGTTCTGAAGAGTCACCGGCGTAGGGTTGGGATGTGCCATGGCTTTGGAGACCTGATGGACTTGGTCGTTTGAAGAGTAGCTTGGCAGATGGTTGTACTCCGGGGCTAGGCCTAGAAGGCGGCGGCTAGCGCGATGTACAGGCGTGTCGATGTCTGGGATTCGCTGTGGACTGCCGGAAGGAGTCTTATGCATACCCCAGCGCGCTCCACCAGTGTCACGTCTCGATTGAACGCCAAGGAGGACCCAAAGATAGGACGGGTTTAATAAATCAACCTGGACGAGTCTTGCGCTCCAACTTCCTTCTCTTCCAGGCTCGCGCTTGTGTGGCCCAGTCATCATCTTTGGCGTCGTCTTCTATGCGGCAATATTAAAAGTGCCATCCTGCCAGGAGTCGATGTTGTCGGTCTTGCGAGAGAAACGTGATGACCATACATCTGGCATGGCAGTTGACAGCTGACATGGTCCCGCACTGACTGATCTTGGGTTTCGAGATGTGACGAACAACAGGGCATGGCCAAATTGCATGTCGTTTCCAGCTCGAACTTCTCAGAGGCGGGTGTTGAGATATGAACTCAATTCACAGGAACCCTTGCATCCTCGTCAGACATGCTATCAAAAGCTCGCGCGGCCTGGCTACAGCGGGGCTTTATATTTACGTCCGATGGTCTCAAACATAATGTGGTACAAAACACCAGTATGCTATTGAGTTTGTATAGGATAACTGATATGCAAACTAAGGAATTAATTAAGAAGCCAGTAGCAAAATGAATTCAAGCGAGCAAGGATCTGCAGGGGTGCCGGAAGAAGAAAAGGCGCGTTTTGCCTATCAACTGTATTTTTTGTTTCAGCACTTGCCGATTTTCGTTGTTTTCTCCTTTCTTCTATGATTTCGAGTTGTGCCTTTAATGACAGTGCATATTTGCATTGCTTCCACGGCCGCGAGATGGGCTTGTCAATTTACCGCGCGCAACTTCTTTTTCCTTAATTCCACCTTAAAACTGCATATTTTATAGAAATAAGGCATTGCTTAATTCAGCAACACTCGTCGCCTCATATCCTTTTAGAGCCTTCTCAAAATGTTTTGCGCATATCTCTGATTTGTGCTTCCACTTTGCACTTCTTTCTTCTATATTCCTAGCATGAGCACTTCGGCATACTGAAGATGTATCTTCTTACGATAATCAGAAGGCGTGCTGATGACGAAACATTCCCAATAACAATTACATGGAATAAAAGTGTAATTTGCTTATATTCTTCAAGCCTGTGAGGATAGCACTGTGGGCAAATAAACTTCCCTAATTGTCACAAACAACATGAGCCAAGTAAGCTTGTAAAAACAATTTATCTTTAAACAGAAGCGCAGCTCTAAGTTGTTAGCAGAGGAAATGGCGGGAATAGGGCCTAGTTGGTGATTCAATGTGGTTCACCGCGCTAACACCTAGGACGACAAGAGGCGCAACAACAGAGAGAGAACTTACGAGTGGTTTTTAATGGAAGAAATGAAAGTTCTTTTAATGGAAGAAACCTGATCGTCATGAGCAGTAAGTTCTAACGAGTTGTAAGTTCGCGTTCTGTGTTGTGTCTCTTGTCGTTCTAGGTGTTAGCGCGGTAAACCACAATGAGCATAGGGTGTCCTTTTCGTTACCGTGTGGAAACATTGCGAGCAGCAGCACACCTGAAAAAAAAATGTACTTGGAAACCGCACATTGACAGGGCGGCGCATGGAAAACAGAACGACGACAAATGAGCATTGGAGAAGAAATGGGATGGTGACAGCGCCTACGTATTTCGATATGCGCAGAATCGGAGGTATATCCTAAACGAAGCAGTACGCATGTAGTGTCGCGTAGAATTGCAACAAAAGAAGTCGCTGAGAGCAGCTTATGTGCAAATAATATGAAGTGGTAAATGTACATTTTTGTTGCAAAAATCACTCCACATTTTTCTGTTGCGCCTACTTACCAGTTCCACTCGGAGTGGGTCTCCATTTGCTGTTAAAATATAGACTCGTAGAAATTGTGTGCTGCGCTGCTGTGTTCAAATGGCATGATATATCAGTGCATTGTTTGTACATGTGTTTTAGTCATTATTTTTTTACATCAAAATTCTTAACTCTTGTTTGCTTTTATGTAACCCTTTAATATTTGTTGCAGGGTACTTTGGTCGAATTGCATTTTCGAGCGCTGTTTTCCCTCACGCGGTTAGAGGGGGCTCTTTTGTTGTTCACCTGAATGTTTTAGCTCAGAACCCTATCTATTCCTAAAATTGATTGCTATTGATAACAATAACTCCCTTGGCCAGTAGAGCTTTGAAATTTACATTTCTCAACTCTTTTCATCCAGTGTAAGCAATTCTTTACACCTTGCCAATCTCGTGAGGAAGTTTGGCATTTGCCCTGACTTAGGTGGGTCTATGTCTGAGCGTACGGCGCCATGCAGATGAAACCCGAATGCTTGGAGTGCTGAGCAAGATGGATCTGAACGGATTCGGCTGCAACTTCCGCCTGCTGGAAGAGACAGTTCAGGCTTTAAATGCTACTGCGGAGACATTGGAGTCGGATGCGTGGGATTTAGCTGGAGGAAAGTTTTCACTCAGCTCGCGGAAAGAAGTGGAAGGTCTAGTCACCGAAAAGGTGAAATCATTTTTATCGTGTTTTGTTGCTGCGCTTTTGCTCCTAAAATGTACATTGTTGTATTTTTCCTACTACAGAGTTGTTTAAAAACTTAGTTCTTAATTGAATTTTAGAGGAATTAAGAAAGCACTCAAACTATTTATCTACAAGCACACAATGCTCATTCTAAATATTTATTTATGCATATATTGAAGTGTTACTGCGGTTTTACACAGATATGGTTAACAATGAGCCGATAATCTTGACTTGTTACGAGACCAGAGTCCACGCATGCATATTTAAGCGGATGCAAAAAATAAAGGTGCCAATTATGTGTAAAATTTGCGCTACTTTTTCATTCTTGGGCAGTTGGCTGCGCCCTACAAAAAGCACTATTACTGAGGATTTAGATCAAGAATTTGCAAATGGCATTTACAAGCAAAACAGGCTAAATAGATGTTGTCTTGCATAACTGACTCGAATTTACAGCTAATGGATGACAAGGTTTTTCAAGGCTCATCACCCGGAAAGGTGAATAAGCTGGCGTTCCTTGCACTTCACGGTAAACAACATCCGCTGTTGACTAAGATCCACGACTGGGGGAAACTGCGGGCAGTCATAACAAAGGTGAGTTTGCCTGAATCAAGAGCAACAGATACAAATAACTTTTCAGATTGTCATTCTGATTTCTGAGTTCGGCTATAATGAGCCCCGTGTTGGCGTGTGTTAAAGGACTATAGACACAAAATATTGGTGGCATTTTTCTTATTGTTAATAATGCGTAAGGTATTCTTCCGCATCGAATCCCATGCAGTTTTTACCTACGACCGCTAAATAATTTATATTTCAATTTTATTTTCTCACCAGCTTCGGTTTCGACATTTGAGAGATGGCTGTGACGTCACAATCATGTCTTGATGCGCGGCATGAAAAAACAGCGATATAATCGCTCATTCTTCCCTTGTAGTGATTCCTGTTCTTGAAGCAGGCTGGATTCATTATTGTAGAGAACTCAAATTAAACAGCAATTATTATATCGCTATATTTTCATCCCTCGTGTGACCTAGACTTGACTGTGACGTCACAGCCGTCGCTCGGCTGTTGAAACCCACATCGAAACAGGTGTCCAAAGAAATTCGAATTAAAATTATTCAGCAGTCGTAGGCGATTGTGATGTGCTGATCTGTGTACAGTAATGTCCTAGGCATCATTGCAAATGATAAAACACGAACCCAAAAATAAGGTGTCTATAGTCCTTTAAAGTTGTTTTTATAGCGTCGTTAAACGTTTTCTTCGCTCTTATTGAAAACAAAATGGCGGCGCCTGCTAGTTTGAGTGTATATTCTAAACAAACATGCTTAAGGGGCAATAAATAACTCCAACATTGTTCTTCAAACCATGTTGGTCGTCCATTAGCTTTTACCAGGCAAGCGTGCTGTGCACGGATTGTGCTTACTAACTACTGAGAAAAAACTAACGAAGCACTCACCTCAGCATAGCAGTACAAGGAAATCGTACAAAAAGACAAAAACCTTGGTATTAGTCTTATCTATGCGCAAAGTGGCTTATAATTACAGAAGAGCACAGCCGATGCCCGCGCTGCCGTGTGGAGACTTCTCTGCCCGAGAAAATATCTTCTGGAGATAAACGCTTTTTGTAGCTGAGAAAGTTCATAAAGATTACTATGCGCTTCGATTTGAGTTGCGAGGATAAAAGCTAAAAGTGTACAAGTAGTTATATTTAACTCTTGTTTGCTGTTGAGCCTATGCTCTACAGTATGAGCAATGACGCCGATTGCAAAAGCATTCAAATTGGGAAACACTAAGTTGCCTGCCGCCGCTTCCCGCTAAGAAAGAGAAAATAGACAAAAAGCTAACTGTTATCTTTGTTTTCAACTGGCCGTATTATTCAGCTGCCGCGTGGTCTACATTTGAGATAGCCGTATTCGCAAAAAATATAGAAATACGATTCAATTTTGCTAAGTACTGGCATAAGGTATGCACCTTGTGGTATTCCATTTTTTGTTGTCAGAAGCATTATTTGTAATGCTGTTCTTTCGTCTTAAGGCTTGACGCAGGCTGTTGCAATACGATATAATACAGTCATCATGTTCTTGAACTGCATTACTTTTCACAACCACAAGAGCGGTAACCGAAAAGAATTTGGGTGCTCCGTGTACAAGGATAGCAGCCTGCCTGTGTGGTCCGTCTGTTGTTGTTGCACAGTTATACATTTCTGTTCCGAAACAAAAAGTTGCGACTAGAAAACTAGGCGGCTATTTTTGTAGGTATGGGTTTCTGATTCATTTATAGTCTTATCAGTGCTATCAGAAACTGTATGCCATTAAGCTGCAGCAAAATTGCCACTCAGCTTAATATTTTTATTTAAAAAATCTGAATATTGGGACTAATTACTGCACCCGTTTCCCAGAGGACGAACAGGTAAACAATTCCCAGTTAGTCCCTAAAAGCCTAACTGCCAGTAAAAGGTCAGTTATTCTCCTAAATTGACTAACCTATCTGCAACTTTTTCGCAGATGCGTTAAAAATAAAATTGTGTAAAAAATTTACCATTGTTCAGGGACGGCATACGCTTTCGACAAAAGGGTGAAATACAAAAGAAAATTGCTCCGAGAAGCCCCTGTCCCTACTTCTGCAACCATAGGCCAATTGCCCTACCGATAATCACAAAATAAACTTCCACTATGTGTCGGAGGTTGGGTGATGTAAAGGTAGAAAAAGAAATGAGAGAACTGTCTAGATCCTTCTTTATGGATATACCATCATCATCATCATCAGCCTGATTATACCCACTGCAGGGCGAAGGCCTCTCCCATATTTCTCCACTTAACCCGGTTCTGTGCTAGCTGCATCCACTTGACCCCTGCGAACTTCTTAATCTCATCCGCCCACCTAACTTTCTGCCGCCCCCTGCTACGCTTTCCTTCCCTTGGAATCCAGTTTGTTACCCTCAGCGACCATCGGTTATCCTCTCTTCGCCCTACATGTCCTGCCCATGTCCATTTCTTCTTCTTAATTTCCACTAGAATGTCAGTAACTTGAGTTATTTCTCTGACCCACTCTGCACGCTTTCTATCTCTTAATGTTACCCCTACCATTTTTCGTTCCATAGCCCTCTGGGTTGTCCTCAACTTAAGTAGAACTCTCTTGGTTAGCCTCCACGTTTCAGCCCCATAGGTGAGTACAGGCAAGTGGCAACGTTGTATGGATATACCGGGACAGCTTTAATACTTATGTAATTATTTTCAGAAAAGCGCGGGCCAAAAAGGTCCTGGCAGGCATGGAGTAGAGTCGAATATCATTGCAAAAACCTAAAGTGGTACAAACAGAATAAAGAAAACAAACTTTGACGATTAAAGGAGATTGGTTACCGCTTCAAAAATTTTCAAAATGCAGATAAATATCCATACATTTACATCTCCACATAAATAAATGTGGAGATGTAAATTATTCCAATCGATTGTGGTTTACTTGAAAGAAATGAATATCTCAACTTTTTTGTGCCGTAAAGATAGTTTATGAGGATGGCGATGCAATTTTACTCTAGAGAGTGAGGGCTGCGAATTTAATGAAGAATTGTTATGAAATTTGCTATAGGGATTTTACTCTAGCTAGTCTTTTCATGAGATACTAATGCGTATATGTCATTTATTGTTTTCAACTCTGATGGTGAACTTTGCGAAGTGGTTATACATGAAGCGCACTGCTAGTATTTGCACTTGGCCTAGCTTGTTGATATTTGCTTAATGTAGGGATCTTAGACTTTTTTAGCGTATTGTGGCTTCGGACGGATTAATGAGCTGTATTATAGACTACTTACTTCGGAGTTGCAGCGCGTAAACCTATGTCCGATTCAGCCACTCGTACAACGCACCGATGAGCAGAAGTTATCTTTGTAGGGGGGACTAGTTTAGGTGTTAGTTAATTGTTACTTCTGAATACTTCAGACTGCAGTTTGAGATATAACACTAACGTTCATAATTTGGTTTATGGGGTTTAACGTCCCAAGGCGACTCAGGCTATAATAGACGCTATAGTGGAAGGCTCCGGAAATTTCGAACATATGGCGTTCTTTAACGTTCACTGACATCGCAAAGCACACGGGCTCTTCACTCTTCGCCTCCATCGATAGCAGCAGCCCCGGTCGGGAAGCGATCCCGCTTCCTTGGGTACAGCTGTCGTGCGCGCTAACCACTACACCATCACGGCGGAGGTTAAGCTTAATAGAACAAACATTACCTGTAGTTTAGCTTCTGGTTAAACCTGGAGTTACGCGAGAGCTATCTGTGTCGCTACGCTTAGGTTCGGCTTGAAAGTTAAAACTTGACTTTTGTATGTATGTATGTATGTATGTATGTATGTATGTATGTATGTATGT
>JAJIZL010081679.1:0-10741 GCA_023969395.1 Amblyomma maculatum | reverse complement strand
GTATGTATGTATGTATGTATGTATGTATGTATGTATGTATGTATGTAACTTTATTGAAATTTCGGCAAAACAGGGTTTAATGCGTCGTGACTCTGGCCAAGTGTCGACCCGGGATAATGCCCTACTCTGCATTACCTAATCTTGGCCCGTTTGTGGTGGGCAGTGAGGCTTGTGCTTTTCGAGTGCACCCCCGACCAACTGGACTGCCCACAGTTTACTGCCATTGTCTGTACTTTGCAGAGCACTTTGAATTTCGGGCGGGTATATCTTGGATGTAGCTTCTGTCGGGAACCTAACACAGTCCCATATGATGTGCCATTGGTCCGCCCGACCCACTTCCCATACACTGCACACATCACTCATGAAATTTGATGTGTTCAGCGGAACGCTAGTTGTGTTCGAAAGGGGCGCGTGATGTACAGGGTGCATAGAATCACTGGAAAAGTTCAGAGTAAAGCATTCCTTTTCGGTGATTGTACCGTATTCCTTTTTTGTTCGTGCCCACGGTCACAACAACCGCATTCCTTTTACGCGCGCCGCTGGCCCGCTTACTGGCTGATACGGGTCACGTGACTTCGTGTCGCCATATCCCTTCAAGGCGAGCGTGCCGAATACGTGTCTTGCGCGGGAGTTCCTCTTTTTTCGATTGTTCGTCCAAGCGAATATAAATTCATCGGCACGCATAGACAAATGTAGCATACCTGGCTGCTGTGCCTTTGGGTGTGGCAACAAAAAGTAGCGAAGAAATGCGTTTTCTCTTTTCCGGTAGAAAAAATTGGTCTGCAATGGCGGCCACTGTGGGTTCACAGAATCGGTCGAGGAAAAATCAGTGGTTTTTGTTTGCTTAGCCACAAAACAAGCGCAGGGTCACACGCAAAATGCGCGTGATCAAAACAGGTGTTTAAATTCCAAAGCAGCGTGCCGCCCGCGAGCAGTCCATTTTGACTATTATTTCGCAAAATACCATCACCTTAAGTAAAATATCTAGCCGGCAGCTAAGAGATACATTATATTCCATTGCGCATAAATACTCATACTCTGCTCTTACATGCGTCCGGTCGCGTGCTCATGTGTGGATCGATGTGTGTCCACATCTTTCCTATGTATTTTAAGGCGAAAACCTTTTTAGAATCATGAAGCGGAAATCTGCCCGCAGGAGCTGTGCGCGTGACCTATGCGCTGATGTGCCCATCGCAAATTGCGGAACTTAGAGGAGGGAAATTAGGCATGAAAGCGATTGATGGTGACAGGTAATAAGTTATAAGCAGAGATTGATAGAGTTGATGACTAGTGCTAATGACTGACAATGCTGATTAATAAGAATAATAATGACTTGTAGTGAACAATATGCGCAACTGCGACTTTTTATGACTGCAAACGATTCGAAACTAGTAAAAATGCTTACCTATAAGCGGTAATGCCCACGTCTAGGTATGACTCATCATGACTACAAAACGACCAACATCAAACGATGACTTGAAATGACCGCAACTGATTGGAAATGATTTAAATGCCTAGGCATATTTCATCATGACTGCTAGTCACTATGAAACGACAATATGTCAAACGATGATGAAAATCAAACTAGCGCACTTCAAAACAAGGACACAGAGAGAGAACGACAACACAGCGCTGTGTCCTCTCTCTGTGTCCTTGTTTTGAAGTGCGCTAGTTTGATTTTCAACATGAATTACCAACTAGCCCGTTCTTCCACCCTTGCAAGTCAAACGATGACTTGTAATAAGCACAATTGGAAATGAGCAAAAATGATTAGCTATGAGTGTAATGCCTACAATGACTAGGTATGACATCATAACTACGAATGACTAATATGTCAAACAAGGGCTTGAAATAACTGTGAGTGATTGGAAATGAGTAAAAATTCTTAGCCATTTGTGGTAATGATTACGATGACTGCAACTGGCTCATCATGACTAAGAAACGAGCAATATATAAACCGATGACGATCAAAATGACGGGCAATCCAACAGACCAGATATAATTGGCAGAGATATCAAAGCCAATCAATAAGCGCAAAGTGGCCGATATAAGGAACTATAACATGGAGAAAATTGAGCATGCTATAAAGAACGGGGGAAGCCTTAAAGCGGTGAAGAAGAAATTGGACATAGGCAAAAATCAGACGTATGCGCTAAGGGATAAGGCGGGCAACGCCATCACGAATATGGAAAAGATAGTCATAGTAGCCGAGGAGTTCGATACTGATCCCTACAGTAGCCAAAGTAGTAAGGACCGCAATGAGATTGGCGGTAGGGAAAAACTGTCAGACGTTCCACCATTGACGAAGGACGAGGTCAAGAAAGCACTAGAAACTATGAAAAGGGGGAAAGCAGCCGGAGAGGATCGGATAACTATAGATTTGCTGAAGGACGGAGGGGGGATATCGTACTAGAAAAACTGGCCACCCTGCACACACAGTACTTGGAGTCATCAAAGGTACCGGAACGATGGAAGAACGCAAACATTATACTCATTCATAAGTTGCTAAGGACCTTAAAAATTACTGACCACTGTCTTACTGTCTGTTACGTATAAGGTATCTACTAAGGTAATCGTTGATAGAATCAGGACAACCTTAGACTGCAATCAAGCAAAGGATCAAGCCGGGTTTCAAAAACGGTACTCTACTATCGATCATATCCATACCATCAAACAGGTGATAGAAAAATGCTCGGAATATAACCAGCCCTTATACTTAGCATTCATTGATTACGAAAAAGCATTTGACTCAGTAGGAACCTCGGAGGTGATGCAGGCATTGCGAAATCAGGGGGTAGACGAGCCGTACGTGAAAGTGCTGGAAGATATATACAGTGGCTGCACAGCAACCATAGTTCTGCAGAAGGAAAGGAACAAAATTCCCATAATCAAAGGTGCTAGGCAAGGCGACATGATCTCCCCAGTACTATTCACAGCTTGCTTAGAGGAAGTATTCAGAGACTTGGAAGGGGAGCAGTTAGGGATAAGGGTAGATGTAAAATACCTCAGTAATCTGAGATTTGCTGATGACATTACCTTGCTAAGTAAGTCAGGGGATGAACTCCAAAGAATGATTGATGACCCAGAGAGGTAAAGCTGAAAGGTGGGCTTGAAAATTAGTATTGTCACGGACAACAGGGCTAGACGTGACTAAGACGAAGGGGCGAAACTGTACCAGCAGGCTAAGTTCGGCGCACAGCACGTGAGTCAACTTTAGTGTCTTCTTCCAGGCGCAGCAAGAACATGGGGACACCAGGTGGCATTACTCCCCCTCTTAAAAAAAAGAAATAAGGGACGGAGCGCGAGGTAAGGTGTCCTACGCGACAACGAAACAAGCGCATAGCGCACTACCGCTTGAAATAGGGCTTCATGCGGACAACGTGCACTACCTCGGAGCGTGGTTGCCGACGCGAGGGCTGCACAGTACCCACTGGAAGAACTTCGTATGCTACTTCCGTGACTCGGCGCAGAACTTCGTAAGGTCCGAAATAACGGGAAATCAGTTTATCACACAAGCCGGGCCGACGCACCGGGGTCCACACCCACACTTTCTCTCCGGGATAGTAGGCGACGTGTCGATGACGGAGGTTGTAGCGGCGTGCATCCGTGCCCTGCTGTTGCTGAATGTGAATGCGGGCAAGTTGACGTGCTTCCTCAGCGCGCTGAGCAAACTGTTCGGCGTGTGGCGTGAGTGGATGATCATCTGTGAAGCTCGGAAGCATAGCATCCAACATCGTCTGATCGTCACGTCCGTAGACTAGGCGAAATGGTGTAAAACGCGTCGTCTCTTGGGTGGCGGTGTTGTAGGCATATGTGATGTAGGGGAGAATTTCATCCGAGTTTTTGTGCTGCGAGTCTACGTACATTGCGATCATGTCGGCGATGGTTTTGTTGAGTCTCTCCGTGAGGCCATTCGTCTGCGGGTGATATACAGTAGTTTTTCGGTGGCTGGTATGACTAAGCTCTAGCACTTCGTGCATGAGCTGTGCCGTAAACGCGGTGCCTCGATCGGTTACGACTAGGGATAGTGCGCCATGACGCAACACGATTTGCTGATAAAGAATTGAGCGATCTGAATTGATGTGCCCCGCTGCACTGCCTTGGTTTCCGCATAACGTGTGAGATAGTCGGTCGCGACTATAATCCATTTGTTACCCATCGATGACAGCGGAAATGGGCCCAGTAGGTCGATGCCGACTTGGTCAAATGGCGTCCGAGGTGGAATAATAGGTTGGAGCAAACCCGCGAGTTTGAGAGGAGGTACCTTTCAATGTTGACACTCGCGGCAGCCTCTGACGTAACGATGGACGGCGTCAGAAAGTTTAGGCCAATAATAGGCTTGACAAACTCGAGCGAGTGTGCGTGCAAAGCCCAAGTGGCCGGAGGTGGGCTCATCGTGGCAAGCAAAAAGGATATCGTCGCGAAGGTCGGCCGGCACGACAAGGAGGTGTGCTCGATCAACAGTGCTGGAGTTTTTCTTGAATAAAACGCCATTTCGAAGACAGAATGCAGATAGGTGCCTTCCAAACTGGCGGGGGACGTCAGCAGCGCGACCCTCCAGATGGTCAATGACAGGTCGAAGGTCTGGGTCAGCTCGCTGTCGGGTCATTATGTCTGAGGCATTCACTAGTCCAAGAAAACCTCTGTCATCCGTGACGTTATCGACAAATCTTACGGGTGCCCGCGAGAGCGCGTCTGCATCGTCGTGCTTCTGACCAGATTTGTACACAATGGAGTAATCAAATTCTTGAAGGCGAAGGCTACATCGTGCTAGGCGCCCCGATGGGTCACGGAGATTGGCCAGCCAGCACAAAGAATGATGGTCAGTAACGACTTTAAACGCGCGGCTATAGAGGTAAGGCCTAAATTTCATAGTTGCCCACACAACTGCGAGGCATTCCTTTTCCGTAGTGGAATAATTTGTTTCAGCGCGGGAGAGCTTGCATCTGGGGCAATGGCCCTTTCCACGCCAGCTTGGTGATGAACGAGTACAGCGCCAAGGCCAATGTTGCTGGCGTCGGTGTGGACTTCGGTGGCAGCGTCTTCATCAAAGTGAGCAAGAACAGGAGTAGTTTGCAGTCGTCTGCGTAGCTCCGCAAAAGCCTCCTGTTGCTCGGCGGCCCACACGAACTGCGTATCATCCCGCGTGAGGCGGGTGAGGGGTGCGGCTATCTTGGAAAAGTCGGCGATGAAGCGGCGGTAGTACGCACACAAACCCAGGAAACGTTTTAAACTCCTCTTCGCGGCAGGAACGGGAAATTCGGCGACAGCGGCAGTTTTGTCGGGGTCTGGCCTAACGCCTGCGGCACTCACAAGATGACCAAGAGACGAACTCTTTGTAGCCAAAGTGGCACTTCTCGGGCTTGAGCGTCAAGTCAGCTGACCGGAGGGCATCTAATACTGCTCGAAGGCGTTCGAGGTGTTCTCCAAAGGTTTCAGAGAACACGACAACGTCGTCGAAATAAACTAAACAGATTTGCCATTTGAGGCCGGCGAGAACGGTGTCCATCATGCGCTGAAAAGTAGCCGGCGCTGAACATAGGCCGAATGGCAGCACTTTAAAGTCACACAGTCGATCTGGGGTGACAAAAGCTGTTTTTTCGCGGTCCCGCTCATCGACCTCAATCTGCCAGTACCCGCTCATCAAGTCAATGGAGGAGAAGTACTGGGCGCGACGAAGCTTGTCAAGCGGGTAGACGTCTTTTTTTTGTGATGTCGTTCAACTTTTGATAATCAACACAGAAGCGAAGGGTGCCATCCTTTTTTTTCACAAGCACGACAGGGGATGACCACGGACTGTTGGAGGGATGAATGATACCATCACAAAGCATCTCCTGAACCTGTGTGTGAATCGCTTCACGTTCCGTCGTTGAGATGCGGTACGGCTGCTGGCGTATAGGGCGGGCATCGTCGGGAGTAATTATACGGTGCTTCACAAGAGGCGTCTGCCGAATTTTCGATGACGTCGCGAAACAAGCACTGTTTTTTGGAACGAGAGAACGCAGGTCGTGCTGCTGTGTTTCCGAGAGATATGTACTAATATCCAGACGATCAAGGGATGGGTGCACATTTTCAACTTCTCCAAACGTAAAACATTCAGAAACGTTCGCTAAGGCGTCGGAAAATGCTATTGCGGTAGCGCGGAAAAGATGGCAGGGCTCGTTCGTGAAGTTAGTCACTAGGAGCTCAGATCGGCCGTTACGGAGATGGATGAGACTCCGCGCCGAGGTGATGCCGTGGGCGAGCAAAAGGGACTGGTTGCCGTCAGCGACCGCCGTTCCGTCACGCAGTTCATCGCAGTTAACAGTCACAAAAACACTGGAACGTGGCGGAATAGAAACGCTCTCGGCGGAAATTCGAAGAGGGGTGTGGCTTTGGCGGTCTGCGGTGTCAGTATCATCAGCTTTCTCGGTCGAAAAGGTCACGGTACGCGTCCGGAGAAAGATAATGGCCCCATACTCCCGAAGAAAATCGACACCAAGGATACAGTCGCGGGAGCAGTCAGGTATTAGAAGGCAGCTGACAACAAACGTGGAGTTGCGAATTTGGACTCTCGCCGTGAACTGACCGCTCGGAGTTACGACATGCCCGCCAGCGGTTCGAATCTGCGTGCCAGACCACGGCGTCATCACTTTTTTTTAGAAGCGCCGCTAGCTTCCCGCTTAAATTCGAAAAATCAGCACCAGTGTCTACCAATGCGCTAACCTTATAGCCGTCGAGGACCACGGGTATATCCAGCGAGTGTCTATCTTCACGTGTCTTCCAGGCGCAGCAAGAACATGGGGACACCAGGTGGCAATATGCAGAAGACTAAGGAAATGTTCAACAGCCTCGGGAAGGAACAGCAGTTTACGTTAGGTAGCGAAGCAATGGAAGTAGTAGGCGAATATGTCTACTTAGGACAGGTAGTAACCGCAGATCCGGACCATAAAAAAAATATCAAGAAGAATAAGATTGGGATGGAGCGCATTTGGCAATTACTCGCAAATTATGACTAGCAGCTTACCGGTATCGCTCAAGCGGAAAGTATACAACAGTTGCATCTTACCTGTATTCACGTATGGGGCTGAAACCTGGAAGCTAACCAAGAGGGTTCTACTTAAATTGAAGACAACGCTGAGGGCTATGGAACGAAAAATGATAGGGATAACATTAAGGAATAGGAAGCGTGTAGAGTGGGTCGGAGAAATAACTCAAGTTACTGACATTCTAGCGTAAATCAAGAAGAACAAATGGGCATGGGCAAGACATGTAATGCTAAGAGAGGATAGATAGCCTAGGGTGGCTTAGGGTAGCAAATTGGATTCCAATGAAAGGAAAGCGTAGCAGGAGGCGGCAGAAAGTTAGGTGGGCAGATGAGGTTAAGAAGGTCGCAGGGGTCAAGTGGATGCAGCTAGCACAGAACCGGGTTATTTGGAGAAATATGGGAGAGGCCTTCGCCCTGCAGTGGGTATAGCCAGGCTGATGATTATGATAATGATGATGAAATATACTTTGCTGTGAGTAGTAATGACTACAATGACTAGGCATGACATGACTACAATATGACCAAAATATGAAACGATGACTCGTATATGGCCTCCACTGATTGCAAATCAGTAAAATACTTAGGTATTAGTGGTAATGACTGCAATGACTAGGTATCACTCTTCATGACTACGAAACGACAATACCTGTCAAACAATACCTTGAAATGACTGCTGCTGATTGGAAATGAGTAAAAAAACTACGCATGACTCATCATGACTACTAATGAGTAGGAAGCGACAATATGTCCAACGTTGACTTGTAAATGACCACAACTGATGAAAACGTGTAAATATGCTTGGCTATGAGTATGATGACAACAATGGCTAAGCATGACTCTTGATGATTACGAAGTGACCAATATGTCAAACGATGACTTGAAATTACTGCAACTGATTGGAAATCATTTTTAAAGATACTTAGCTATGAGTCGTAATGACTACAATGGCTAGGCATGATTCATCATGACTCCGAAACCACTAATATTCCAAACGATGACTTGGATGACCGCAACTGACTGGAAACGAAAGAAATAGGCAAGCAGTCAATATGGGAGAGAGGGTGGATATATGTACGCATGTCTCTGAGATCTTCGCAGACACGTTATTTCACACAGCCACTTTATAATGTTGTAACGCTGCTGCGCATAGAACCCGAGGGGATCTAGGCGGCCGTGGATTTGCGAGCTCTGGCGACCTGCACTTATTTTTGCCCCATCGATTGCTGGCTACGCTATTAATGTTAGCGACCACAAAATCACTGTTCACACTGCTCTGAATAGACGTGCTAGCCTGTTTTGCTGACCTTAGAAACATGCTACAAACATACCAAAGCGGCCACTCGCCGTACAGACAGCGGCCAGTTCCGGCGGTATGGAAGGAAAATGGCGCCTGCGGGCACCTTTGCGGTACTCTGAACATCTTCCATTGACTGTTAAGCGTGCAGCAGCAACCCTCAGGCTTTCGCATTTCTCCACGCCAGATTATGTAGCGCTCTCAAAACGTTTTCGTTTTCTTTCGAATAAACAACATTTAACACACTTTCTGATCACTTTCACTCCATTGTTCGGCTCATTCATGTCGAAACACGTCCACTTCCGGTCTTGCGACGTCATGCCATGACGTAGATGCCGACATCGACATAACTACGTCACTATTAAAACGACCGCAGAGGTCACGTGACCGGAAGTGAGGTATCACCTGATCACGTGGACGTCACCATTACTCCGGTTGGCAATTTCGACGTACGATCACCAAATTGGCTCTAAATGCCTAATTATCCTACATGCACAATTATGTTTTTTCCCCGGAGAGATTTTATTCCTCTATCTAATGCAACCATTCTTTTCCTTATAACTTGTCTTTTTCGAACGTAATCGTGCTAACAAACTCGTGATGACACGAACCTGCCGACATACCCACCTAATATTTGCGCATTAATAACAAATACAGCTTCATTAGGCTAACTTTATTTCGGACCATTAACACATTTTAGTAACCGAAAACATACTATCATTTTGAAGTCCTTTATCAATTTTATGTCTATAAGCCTTGAAGGGACGGCACTCGTTCCCAAAAAAATACTCACTCTTCAGTATGAAGAGGTTGCCACGTTGTTCACAAATTAATTAAGAGGACCTATCATGCTTTCTTGCAGGACACCAGAGTTTATAAAGAGGCACTGTGAAATAGAACCTTCAATATCAACGAATTGCTGGTAGACGTCTGAGTATAACGATGTCCTATTAAGAAAACTTTGAGATATGTCCAGCTGTTGAAGTATGTTATTACGTGCTGGTGGCAATGCTGCAGGCACAAAACAGAAGACAGGAGTAATAGCACTGAAATCAACTATCTTATGAGCTGGCTTGCGCCCGCAAAAGAACTAAGCAACTTGGCGGCGGTGTTAGTTGTAAACATGCTCGCTGGTTGTCGAAATACAAATGTTCGCTGCATTCGGCAGTGCACAACTTAAAGTCGGCGCAGAAGCATCTAACTAAACCAGGTAGATCGTACTGGAAACAGCCAACCTTTTTTCATTTATTGGACCACACCCTTCATCCATCACAACATTCCTTTTATGCTCTGAGGCAATAAACTTCGCAAAAAAAAAACAAAAAAAAAACAAAAAACAAACAAAAGAACACAGCTAGCCTAGGCATACACCAGCGAGCTCGAGCAGCGCAGCGGCCTTTCGTCGCTCTCTTCCTCGCCTTATTGAAATGCGCTCGTAGTTCACTACACTTCTATTTTTAAGTTAATACTATTAAAAGGTTATCAACCATATTATCCAATTTTCGACCTAAGCTCACGATGTGTAACTCCCAGCAATTACTTAGCCCTCGATAACTGCTGCAAGTAGTGATACCGAAGCTCAAGCTTTCCAGCAGTCTTCTCCTCACAACAGCAACTTATTCATTGACCAGCCCGTCGTTCTGCCACTTCTTCCATCGTTCCCGATATTAACGTAAGAAATAATCCTTACATGTGTTGGAATAGCACGCCCTTAACAGCTCTTTACGGCTATTCTGTAAAACGGGTAAGCTGAACTTCGTACCCCATAAATATAGCAACTCGGGACAAACGAATCAGCTGCTGAAGAGTGTAGCTTATAAGATAAAAAAAGCTGAATTGATGGTTTTTGATGAAAACCATCATCTATATCTATATTTGCAACAATAGAGTAGTGGTGAAGTGAAATCTGATTAGTAATATACATGGTGCTTTCTTTGACACGTTCACCCACGTCATTAGTGCGCTCCTCACTGACAACAGATTGGTTTAATAGGGACCTGGGTTGCCTCAACAAAAGCAAGTTCCTTTACAGAGAGGCCGAAAAAAGGTTATACCAATGCCTGGCAACGCTCGAAAACATGCGATAAGAGATAATAAGCGATGCTAGAATCTGTTCACAGCCACGCCTTCATCAATGACCGGTCATTATTATCTTCCAACCATCGGAGCTTCTGGAGCAAGTAAAACTGTCGAACAATCCTGACCCAATGCTGAGGGAGTCAGTGTTCCAGTATCGGATGTTACCAACCTTCCATAAAGCATTCATATCACCTTTTACCCAGGATAGGTCTCTTTAGTTTCTGTTACTATGAATAATTTCTATATTCAACGCCCGAACTCCTTAGCTACTCCTGTTTCGTAGTTAACTACGGCAGTTTGGAGCATCAGCTCCTGATCTTCATGACCTTAAGAAATGTTAA
>JAJIZL010081675.1:10471-35858 GCA_023969395.1 Amblyomma maculatum | reverse complement strand
GCTGCTGCTGCTGCTGCTGCTGCTGCTGCTGCTGCTGCTGCTGCTGCTGCTGCTGCTGCTGCTGCTGCTGCTGCTGCTGCTGCTGCTGCTGCTGCTGCTGCTGCTGCTGCTGCTGCTGCTGCTGCTGCTGCTGCTGCTGCTGCTGCTGCTGCTGCTGCTGCTGCTGCTGCTGCTGCTGCTAGAGCAGAGGCCCAGCGCCGTCGCCGCCAGAATCCAGAGCAGTAAGCGAGGCTGAAGCAGAAGCTCATCGCCGCCGTCGAGAAGACCCTGCCGTTCGCACCGCCGAAGCGGAGGCTCATCGCCACCGTCGAGAGCAACTAGGTGTAAGCGAGGCTGAAGCAGAAGCTCATCGCCGCCGCCGAGAAGGGAGTCTTTGTTAAAGGAATACGTGTGAAAAATAAAAAAAAATTCTGTAATAGCGCATACATGTGTTGCTCAATTTCTTTGCCTCAATCTATCGAAAAGGTGAAACAGCTTATTTGCTGCGCTCAAATTTCGCATTAGGAAGTAACGTAACCGTCGGTTATTTTTTTATGGGTAACAAAATTTCCGTCACACAATAAAGAGCCCAGGTCCTACTCTAATCAAGCATTCAGTGGCAAAATGAGCCTGACTTAACTTATGTTGAGAAGATGAAGCGTCTCCTCCGCCGTTCCGACAACGGTTAACATAGGAGATTAAGCCTGGGTATGGACGCCGATTCGCGATCGCGGACTAAGTGAAATGTGGTTAAGTCGATACTTAGGGCCATACAAAACTCTTCGCCTCGTCGAACAACTGTACCATGAAGTTATTCCCGATGGTACGACAGCATGACAGGGGCTGAGCGCGCCCAGAAATCGTGCATGTTTTATGTCTGAAGCCGTATAACGCATTTCAAGGAATCCGTGATGTTTAAATTCTCTGATACTTATGTTTACCTACATTCTTTATTTTGGTGTATCGGGGGAGGGGGGTATTGTCGGAAGTCATTCAAATCGCAATTTGTTTTTTTTTCTTAGCAGCCGCCGACAAGCGGCCATATGATTGCGATTATAGCGCACGGATCGATTATATAATCTTTATCTAGCACGATTGTTGCTCTCACCACCGCCGATTTCTTCGTTCTTTCGCGGCCGCAGTCAGCCAAATAAAAACTTTAATGAAGAGAAATCCGAGTCTCCTCAAGCGCTGCCAACGGCATTGTCACCACTACATGACAATATGTATAAAGCAATGCTCAAGTTGACCAATTGAAGCAAAGGGCAGGCATTTCGCCCTCTTTAGCAAGATTGCAGGATAAGATAATCCATGTGTGAAGCATAGACAAATATTTTCTCAAGGTTCTGTGTTACTGGATTAAACATTTATATTAAATCTCATATTTGTAAAAATTACACAGATATCAATATAAATGTTAAAATTTTCTCACCTGTCCGTAGCGTTTTTGGTTTTCTTTTGTTCCGTAATCATACATGTTAAAGTTCTTGCTTCTGTACACCTGGAAATATATATTATTGGTATTAGGCAATCTGTACAATATAAATTGCTGGGAACCTGATGTCGTGTGACCAAAATGCCTTCTAAAACATGCAGTTTAATATCATTTTACTTTTCATCCGTGCAGCTAGTCGGACTCAATTCCGTTTGCCTTTTTACTAGACATAAAGGAAATAAAGTAATATGTTACCGGACACTTCTACATATAAACTAGCACTATAAAGATTGCCAAAAACTGATTCATATGAGCTGATGCTCAAGAGTTCACAAAATATTTAGGTACAAAAAATTTTCATTCACATAAACATAGCACAAGTTTATTCTCACAACTTGGGGCTCAAATATCGATTGCGGTTGTCCTCTGCTCGCATATCAGGAAGGTATAAAGCTTGGTCATGATAACGTAATAAAGGAGTAAAGGCGTAATATTGGTAAGTGAACCAGCCAGTGCCCACGCCTCGAAGTAAAAACATATTTGTGAACAAAAATTACATGCAAGCACAAAAACAAAAGCTTTGGAAGCATAGAAAGCTCTTCAAAGAACATGGACATGTTTATCCGGACGCCGAACGGCTCGTAAAGCGGAAGGCGCGAATGTGATCAACATTGTCACTGAGAAGGATCTAGTAGAAATGTTTTAGATGGCTTCGATCGAATATGATCGTATCTGAAACTTCAACCTTGCACTAGTACAACTGAGAACAAGAGAAAATCAGTTCTTTGCTTATGGGGATTGAGGGCTGAAATCACAGTTGTTACAAACAAAAAACGCGTCTTAAAATTTTTGTTCTATGGGGTTGTTGTTGTTGTCGCTGTAGGAAGACGGAAAAAAATGTACGGGCCTGCTACTGCCTCTGTAGCTGAGCCATCTCCCCTGCCTGTTTTTGTGGCTCTAGGAAAAGGAAAAGAATATGCAGAGGCTTGCTACTGGCTCTGTAGCTGAACAGGGTGCCTGAATGTACGGCGGCGCTGGCATCGAGACACCCTATAGCTGAGCCACCTCCGCTTCCTCGTGCGGACAGAAGAGAAAATATAGATGAAAGAAAATGACGAGAGAGAAAAAGACGTGCGCCGCAACAGCCGTCGTCCACCACCGAAGTGGTGTCGGGTGAAATTACGGCGTACAACAGATAAAAATTTGATGACAGGCTGGCCCCCACCGCAAGCGGCTGTGACCTACCTGTCCCAGCCCCATTAGGGCCAGGATCAGCCATCCCTCCCACCTCCGCTGTCTTGTGCGGACAGAAGAGAAAATATAGAAGAACAATAAAAGGGGGAGAAAGACTCGCACCGCAACAGCCGTCGTCCACCACCGAAGCGGTGGTGCGTGCAATGACGGCCCACAACAGATAAACATTTGGTGGCAGGCTAAACTTCGCCGCAAGTGGCGGTGACCTACCTGTCCCAGAACCATCAGGGCCAGGAGCAAACACCCTTCGTCTTCTCCCGAGAATTCATTTTGCGAGATGAGGTGCACTCACCCCCGAATGCACGTAAGACGCAGCCGCACAGCGCGCCAGAAAAGGAACGCGGAGTGTGTCACCAAGTTAGCATTCTTGTTTTTCGCGCTCCTAGCCAAAACTAATCTGCTATTGAGACAACGGCAGACAGCTAAAACTAAAACATAGAAAAAGGACAAAACTTTGGGCGCGGCGACAACGAAACGGTTCTTAGACCGAAATGAATGGCTAGGCTTGGTTTGTTGGGTTCAACGTCCCAATACGGCTCACGATATGGTAGACGCCGTAGTGGAGAGCTCCTGAAATTTCGCCCACCTGCGGTTCTTTAACGTGCACTGACAATCCACAGCACACGGGCGCTTTGCTTGTCGCCTCCTTTGAAAAGCGGCTGCCGAGCATAGGATTCAATCCCAAATCCTTGTGCACAGTAGTCGAGCACCCTAAGCACTGCGTCATCACGGTTAGCTCCGAAATAGAATCTTGGGTTGACGAAAGCAGTGCTTGGAACCATATAACGCTCTTTTCGCACCACTCGGAGAGTGGCTAACTAAAGTACCTGATAAGCTGGAGGTGTAATATGGAGCCGAAAAAAAAGGCACGCCCGCCAAGAAATCAATAATAATAACTGCTTCAGAGGAAAGAAAACGCGATCGGCCACACTTGTTCTGTGGACCCCTGTCCCGCGCGGTAAATGACGGGTGGAAGGTTGGAGCGAAAGCGGAACGAGAGAAACGGGTGCCGTAGAGGAGGACTCTGGGGTATTAACGTGCACTGACATCCCACAGCACACGGACACCACTTCGTTTTGTGTCCATTGAATCGCAGCCGCTGGCGGTCGGGATCGAATCGGGGTACACCGGGGCAGTAGACGGGCGTCTTACCACTGCACCGCCGCGGCGGGGCCGCGTCCAGCAAGCAATTAAAGAAAGCATTTAACCAGCGCAAACAAGGGCCCTGGATAACTCTAAAACTGCATACGCAGTCACCACATAGCTGTACTGTGTTGAAACGGATGGAAATGTGTGTACCAGACTGCTTAATTTATTAGTTTCGGTTCTAATTGGGAATGACATGTTCTTAAATCTTTGGACTGATATTAATTACAATTGGTTGACAGGAAAGGCAAGGCGCAGTATTTGTCACACTTTTTTCTGTGGACACCAGACCCTCGCCGCAAGGGAAAGCTTGTGTTCTTGCGATAAATCTTTCAGTTTTGTTTCCAGTTTGCATTTTTGCAAGAACACACGCCTTAAGACATTTTCCATTTGCAAACTCTTTCGCAAAAGCGCCCTTTAAAGGTTTTTCCCTTAAACATACGGCGCCGGTTTTCCGTCCAGCAAAGTATTTAATATTACGAGCCACGCCACGCCAATACTATAGTAACAAAGAAAATACATCTGAACTGCGGGCTGGCCAAACATTTTTGGTCATCATTGCAGGTGCGAATCGCTGATGAGTAGCAGAGAAGAGCAGCGTGCTTGTGCCTGATCTAAATATACCTAACGCACGATCTGGGGCAAAAGCTGCACATCATCGGACCGATCAACGCTTTGCAAAGACGCGGCAGGACGCTTGTCCCCCCAGTTCCTGCCCACATCGAACCCGACCTCGGCGGCTGCGTTTCGATGGAGGCGAAACGAAGAGGCGTCCGTGTGCTGTACAATGTCAGCGCACGTTAAAGATCCCCAGGTGGTCGAAATTATGCCGTAGCCCTCCACTACGGCTCCCCTTTCTCTCTTTCCACTTTCAGTCTCACCTTCATCCCTTCCCTTACGGCGCGGTTCAGATGTCCACAAAGTGTGTGTGACAGATACTGCGCCTTTCCCTTCCTGTGAAGCAATTATTATTATTAATATTATTAGTACCTCTTCATAATTTTTTAAGTGATAGTTTTGCAATGCTAACATGTCATTTACTCATTAAGATCGCTACAACGTTTGTTCTGTTTGTGATAAGGTAATGAGACACAATACAATCTAATAAGACGAATATCACCGCACTGAATATCGACATTGGTTCAGCACCTTAAACGTTGACACTTTAGCCCCGCATTGCCCCTGAATACACGTAAAGTTAGTGCAGCTAGAGAACCTTAGAGCAGTTGCGTGCGTAGTTACGCACGAGTCTCGTGAAAATTGACGTAATAGTGATCACATAGGTTAATCCAGATGCAAGTAAACTATATAGGCACACGCTGACTGGATACTCTCAATTTGATTTCTGCGTCTAATTTCGAAAATAGGGGAGGAGTAATTATATTCATAAATGATAACTGTGTCGTTCATAGTATAGAAGCACCTTTTCACTATCCAGAGTTAATTTTATTTAAACATTAAGTAAAATAAACCCCGCGTGCAGAATATGTGCTATATAGGCACCATCAAACAAGGACACAGATATCGTTTAGAGGAACTGAATTATCTGGTAATGAAGTGTATGGGACTAGATTATTTATTCAATCCAAGTACCGAAAATAGCCACGGCAGATTGCCTTAATTTACCAGCAGAATGAGGACCGTGAAGTGTAATTAACGGCTACACAACAGAGGAATGTCTAAATAGCCCAGAAGATAACAAACTCATGAATTCATCACATTGTCATCTGGCTGAGAACTCCGAAAGCAGTGTTACACAACTGTGTAATTAGGGTCGTACTGGTCAATTATTACTTTGTGTCTGTTGCAGTTATGTGTGCTGAAAGCATGATAACTGCGGTAGCAAACAAAAGAGGCGGGCATTGATGATACCCCCAAACGAACGTTTATAAAAAAACACCTAAAACGTGCGTTTTAAGTTTAATGAAACATTTAACGCTGAAAAAAGCATGAAAACGTTTAGCCCCAGGATTTCATAAACTTTTTGCCCGGTATTTTAACTATATCTTCGATTTAATCAAACAGATGTTCGTGGTGTTCGGTATTATATAACCGGTGTATTCTAAACAGGTATAATATCCATGGAATTGAAATTTTTCATTGTTAGGCCAATTTACAAAAAAAGGGTAAAGAAAATCACTGCGCAAATTAGAGGTAGATTGCGGCGTTACCTTGAAGTGGACACATACTGATAAAGTATATTGTCAATGTATTTCAGTTATATTACGAAAAGTATTTAGTGAATAACTTGACGAAAAGCGGGTTCTCAAAGAAATTAAACACACAACTTCAATGCTAGAAGAATTCTCAGGTTATATAAATACTGCAATAAAAATGTATATATCAGTCTCTATTATTTAATTACTTTTGCCTCAAATACAACCCCTCAAGGCGCCATTAAAGTCTAAAGGGTCGCCAAACGCTATGAGATTGTTGTGTTTAGCATTTATAATGAATTATGTAACTTAATGATGGCGTGATGGCTTCATTTGAGGCTCAGACTAATATCATTTCGCTTCTGGACTTTTACCGAGACTGTAACTAGTGAAACACGCAAGCTAATAGTAGCCACTAGGCAGATGCAAACGCTAAAATTTACTTACCTTCTCGTTCCTCTACGTGCTTTTTCGGCGCTTACAAACGAGTGAAAATTTGCAATATGTTATCCATGTAGTCTTACAGTATTGATTCTAATATATTATTATAGCATTCACGCTCACTGCCTCGCATGTGCAAAAAACCGAGGTGCGGGTTCACCCTGCCGGGGTGTCACACTGGTTATGGCGCTCGACTACGTCTTCTATGGATGCGGGATCAAATCCCGGCATCGATGGCCGTATTTGATGGAGGCGAAAAGCAAGACGCCCGTGTGCTGTGCGATATCAGTGCACGTTAAACACCTCGGGTAGTCGACATTTTCTGAATTCTACACTAGGGCGTCTGTCATAGCCTGAGTCGCTTTGAGACGTTAAACTCTACTAAACAAACCAAACCATTAAAGGCATGGGACTTGAAACTGCCAGCGCTTCCTCGTGGGCATGTCAGTACTAGCGGTACAGCCACCCAAATATTTATTGACGAGCGCGACAGCCGGCTTTTTTGGGCCCTTGCGTCTTCTAGGGACCGAAACTTGCCGGAAAGGCAAGATTAAGTAAGGGCTTAGTGATTCCTTGTTTATACTTGAACTTATCGCAGGTTACCTCTTCTTTAGAGATTGAGTAGAGCTTGTGGGGCTAGTTGGTTCATAATTCGGTGCAATAAGAAGCTGTGCTATCGAGATAATGGCGAAGAAAAGTTAAAGCGCACACAAACGCATAATGAACATTTCGTGAGCAAATTCAATGTATATATACATGATCTCCGCTACAATCTAATCCTCAAAAAACATCAGCACGGGAACAAGTGGCGTAGAAAATATCAACACGAAAGAACACATTTTCAGGGCAAAGAAGATAATCTTAGCCACGCTCCTCTGTAACGCTAAAAATCGCAGAAAATATTGTTGTTAAGCAAGGCAGTTGAAGATTTTGGTGACTTTACGTCTACGGTTGCATGCAGTGCTGAGCGACGTGCATTCAGCCGATACATCAGGGCGAAAATACTAGCCTGAAAACATTGAATTCATCCACGCTTTGCGCCTCACATGTCCACGTCGCCTGCTTAAACCAATATATTTTCGTGGTCGGCTCTTAGCTGTTCAAAAAGACGGAAGTTTTGTGTCGTTTTTCAAGATATACGTATTATCCTATGGCTTTCTGATAAGGAGCAGATGCCGATTTCATTCTGTAACATTGACGAATTTTTTACGCAAGGCATGTTTGAAATGCCCCTCATGGTTTAGCACATCTACACACCCTTCTTGCAAGTTCACATCCCGCAGTCAAGAAGCGATGAGATTCAGTGGCAGGGTGCCAAGAATAAGCATCGCGCCAAAATGCGAATATTCGCGCGTTCGAGCTAAGGATTTGTGTACGTATTTGTAGAAAAACGCCTTCAAGATTGTATGTTTTGCTGTAGTTTATGGAAGACAAAGTTACACTTCCGGTAACAAAATTATAACGACTGACTCATTTCGAAAGCTTATTAGTGTTGCCTAGCCGCGCAGGGTGGAGCAATGAATTGGTTTGGCCTCGTCTCGTTTTAGTATGGTTCCCATAAATTCCAAGTCCTTCAGCTAAGAGGTCGTGGCTTGGGATACCACTGACAGCATTTGGTAATATTGTTTTCTACTTTCTGATCAAAATATTATTCACAGAGGCTTTTTATTAGCTGAAATTATTTACCATAAAAACTAAATTCCATTATTTTCTCTCTGAATAATTTACTTTTTAAGCTGATCCATGGCAAAAAAAAATCCTCTTTTGTTTTCGCACAGTGGCTGTTGGCTTAGCTTTTGACTTTTTCATAGTTTACATATATAAAATGCTTTCTAAGCGTTTGGGTTATAATCACGACTTTTTTTAATGTAACCATCAGTAGTTGTGCTTGTCTACGAGATCAACGTAGAGTTTGATGTTAGAAAAAACCCCTTTAGAATTTACGAACCTGGACATAGTGGTGGAGGTTTTGATATGAGGTTCCGATGGGGTAGTGTGCCAGAATAACCGGTAGTCTGGTCTGAAAAAGAAAATTAGGTTTAAAGATTTTAGACTATACTTCATACGGCTGAAAATAGAAATTCAAAATCTGAACTCTATGATAAAGACGGTTAAGCACCTAATCTGCGCAATTTTCAACAAACAGTTTCTTATATGCACTGAGTAGTACACAGCTCGCATCTTCGATCATCTGTAGTAAAACGTGCCGTCGACATGGTTCCCTAATTTAAAAAAAATTACTATTTCAATTGGCCAAGTGCTCCGCTTAGGTCTGCAAATTACAGGCTTTTCTCTAAATTTACCTTACAAATTGAACTCAGGAATGCACTTTTTGACCACTCGTTTGAAGGGCTGGATCGCGTTAAAAATCTGCATCTCGCTGAATTTTTTGGACTGCTACTAATTGGAGAGCTTTTACTGTCGGTCATATGTATTCTCAAATCGTCTGACCATTTGAACAAAGATCAAGGATGAACACAGATGGAAGTAATTTACTGGATCATATAGGACATTTCTAGATTATTAAATCATTTGAAATAAAAGAGGCTTGAGTCGCACATCACGGCACGTCGTATCCGCACCCCAAGTTTTGGGTGGAATTTTGAAGTTTATAATATAGTCTATATAACGCTCTGGTCCGCTACCGTCAGTTGCTCACCTCCCTAATACGAGCGCAGCCATCTACACCAGGAATAAATCACCAGAAAAGGAAAAAAAGAAAAAGTAATGGCAGTTTAACATTTCATATTGTGCACTGCATGTTCCGTATGAAGTGCTGCATGCTGGAGTAAAATACAGCTCTTAAGCGTGATTCATAACTATTTTCAGAGCAATTATTAAAAGGCATCAATGATAACAAGAATTAAATGAGCTAGTTGGTTGTCTAGCTGCTTCTATCATGGTGATAAAACAGCGCTAGGGACGGCGCAACAGGAAGCAATGAAAGACACACACGGGCGCTGAATATTAACTGAATTTTTATTCTGAAAACACGCATATATAGAGAAGGAAAAAGGGAGATTGTGCATAGAAAACAGTGACATTCAGTCACTGGAAATCAGAAGATAGTCACGTCTGAGAGTAAAACATGTGTCATTGAGTGAAGTTGCGGTGAAAAGGGGTGAGAGAGTGTAAAGCGTCATCGAACGAACGCCAGATAAACATTAATAGATTGTGAAGTGTAAAAAACCTCAAAAGGGGTAAACGCTATAATTCCTGTTTTTTGAAAGAAGAACTCAGTTGATAGTCAGCGCCCGTGTGCGTCCTTCCTTTCGTTGTGTCCCGTCTCCTGCGCTTTTTCATCACCACGGCAATAAAAACCACACTTCCGCATTCGACAAGTACTAGGTAGAGAGTCGTTTTGAAAACAGTACCTAGAAGAGTCAGAATGGTGTCCGTTCGCAGCTATATTCCTCTGCTCTAACTAGATTATCTTTTGTTAAAGGCAGATACTCAAGATATAATGCATATTTTCGACGGTAAATACCCATTATTGAGATAAAATCACTGTGAATGACTGTAGTTATTGATTTTGTTTGAAACAAGAATATAGATCTAACACGGTTATGCGGAGGGGCGGTTTAGATCCACCCAAAGGCAGGTATTTGCCGCGACAGAACGCAACGACGCGCCATCAGCCTTGTGCCTTCCGCGTATTTTGTGCAGCTACCGTCGCATGCCAGCTTCAGGTGTACTGGTGAGCATGATAAGATTTTTCTGTCCGTGCTATTCATAGATACACTTTCGGTGATTTTAGAGCTACAGCTCTAACCCTCCCATGCATCACATTCAAGGTCATCTGGCAGGCCGACTTGGCCTTTGAACCAGAGACCACATGAATTAGTCAAGCGACGCGCTGAACGTCCACTGCTTGCCTCACAGTCGTGAGGAAGAGGAGGAAGAAGACATGTTACAGTCCTGCGGCCCGCCGCGTGTAAGCTGCTCCCCTCGCTATTTTGTGGACTGAAGAGAATACTTACTTTCTCCTGGCAGCTTCAACTGCAGCTGCCTGATGTGTGATAGAAACGGCGCCTGATCATATGATAATGTCATTTGACGTGAGTGTGACACCTGCGCTACATAGATGCGGCGGAAAGAAACCATGTGTCGGGTCGCAACCTTCCACAGTACATCGCATACACCCCACTACCACCGATGATCCCTATGATAGAGAGCGGCAGGAAGCTGATTTCGCGAGTAAGGCAACAAGCAGCGGACTTAAGTCGCTACTGACGCTCTGAAAATTTGATGTTTTTCTTGCGTTGCTGGTGCTCCTGGGGAAAGTCTTGCCGTGTTGCGCATTAATATTTATTGACCCAGCTAAACCATGTTTAATCGGGTAAAAATTGCTGCCACTCGACACACTAGGTTCAGCACGGTTGAACCCCAGTGATTTTTTTTAGTTCGGATCTCCCCAGTAGAAAGATACCGCAACATGAGTGCAGATTTCAAACACTGCCTTTTGTCGTCAATATGTCGAAACCATTCCGGCTAATTTTATCGATCTCATCACTATACAAAGGAAGCTGTTCACGGCGTCACTTAGGGATTCAAGTATGCAATTTTGTGCTTCTATGAAAAGTTTATTTCTATGCAAAATAAAACACTGCAGAACGTTTGCGGCAGAAAAAGCTGTCAAGGCTTGAAGCATATGTAGGAGGTTGGGAAAAGCGGGAGTACAGTACTGCCTTATTACATTTGCGCGCTGTGGTACAAAACAGACTTAGCTCATGGAAACACCTGCTCGCTCTGCACGTGCTTACGCTGCTCTTCTTACATAGCGCGGCCATACAGTGCCACAGTTGTGACTGCCACTATTGAACGACGTAGGCGCAGGTGGCAATTGTGACCCAGTACAATTGCCTAGCGCTGTGTACTCTGTTATTTAGCCCAGTTTAGAATTCGTGCGATGGACATCTTACCTCGTTCAGCTGCTGAGGGCTGGCGAAAAGCGTGACCGCTATAGCCAAAGTACAAGGCGTTCCTTTAAAGATCGTGCACGCAAGCTGGGCGACCTTCCTCAGAAAACTGGGAAGGTATAGGTATCCACTGTCGCCGCTGGGATCCAGAAGAAGCTGTAAAGCAGCACGTTGAAGCATTGTATGGCACATATTCTGCTGTGGAACATCCGTTTCTATTCTGTTATGGCTATATAAAAATTTATTATCACTCAAAAATGACGCCAGCATTAAGAAAACTGGCGATATTATTTATTGAATCTACACAGGTACCGTTTTTGCACCGTTCAGTCTTCGGCACTAGGGCAAAAAGGAAAAAATTGATCTAGCTCAATGAAGTATGACTATCTCCGGCGCAGCCCCACATTGAAATGAGGTGGCGCAAACACAGATAGAAATTCATATATAGTTCGCTACGCCTGGCACATCGCTGCGACACGTGGCTAGGATCAGGCGCTAGGGCCTCCTGAAAGAGCGGCCACGCGCTGGCATATTCAGTCTATATGTTGACAAAGTTGTGTATGCGGCGCAGCAAATATGAATTAAGGAAACTGAGCGCTGGCCAAGAACAAAAGCAAAGAGAAGGAAAATAACAGCACGATTATTATGCTTGTTGCCGAATGGACAGCAGGATTTAAAATTTTTTACTACTTTGAACATTTTACTCTTAAGAAGTGGACTTCACTGACGCAAAAGTATTTTTCGCATATTGAAGTATGCGGAGGTGAGTTGTCAGTAACGCTTGTTACGGTTGGTGTTCTGGAGGATGAGATTATGGAGGCGCAAATGAGGTATGGTTGAGAGTGTGTGTGTGTCGCGTTTTGAATATCGCATCGTTCCGTCACTGCGTGTGCTTCAGCGCCGGTACTTCAATTGCTCTCGAAATGGAGACGTACATTTGTCGCGCAAAATGAAACAACACGAAGTGCTGTGTAAAGCTACGCGGCATATACATAGATGTATTGGTAATGGGAAAGCAGTATGACCCTCACTAACGACCACACTAACCGGTGGCGTGCTTCTCAGAAAAACAAAGAAATTCATCAATTAAACTATATTTACCTAGACATTATTTCGTTTCAATAAGTTTCTTCGGCGAGCCTTCAGTCCACCTTATGACACTACTTATTCTTTATCATTCTTCCGCATTAAAAGCACCTAAGCAGTCCTAAGTTCACTGTGTTCTAATTCTTGGCCAATAGATTATTAGCATTCTTTTCAACTTGTAAAGCTGAATTACTGATCGTTTGTAGAGCAATAGGGCTACCACAATCATTAGTATTGTTTACATTAAGTAGAGACAGTGCAACCATTAGGCCGCCGTGCGTCATTATTTTGGATACAGGGCTTTGCTAGAAACGAGCAAGTAGCGGTTCGCCTGAAGGCTAGTGCAGCTGAAATGAGAAAGAATTAGCAAATTCGCAGAGATAAACTTGTCGCAATAGCTCATCAGTCCCTGTGAGCCCAGTAGCATTTTCTGCTGAAAAGATGGGGAGCGGTAGGATGCTCAAGCCCGGTCGGTTTACAGATGTCTACATCTGCGCCTCTATCACTGTTCTTTACCTATCAGATTATCTTTCTTCGTTGCTCAGTTCAGATGCCTTACGAGAAATCAGAACGTTATGACACATTTCATTTATTTTCAATGCAATATATAGCCGGAAACACAACGGGTGTTTTTGTTATACGTCCCGCTCTTCTTACTTTAGAAACGAGGCAGCGCACTCAACAAAGCCGCCAGCCCCTTCAGTGCAACGTGAGAAGTTGTGTTCAACCAACCAATCACACAGTCAACTAAAGGAATGTTTCAGAGCGAGCGAAGTTCGTACATTTCTGATATGAAGAGTTTCTACGCATCCGTAGAAGATGCAGCGAACTGGGGGATGCATCGAAACCTTTGGCATCTCGCCGCTCTGGCTTATTTACCTATTTGCGCCAATTCAAATACACACTGACGCCAGCGGTGTATAGTAAATGGTGTCATTGTCAGGCAACGCGAACAAACCTGGTTTCCGCTAGTATATCATCACATGCGGCAGTCGCACACTGACGAAAGTTGTCTATTAATTCTATTACGGTAAGAAAGCGTCTAGGTCTGGACATTGTTTCGCCAAATGGAAAACTTGGTCCCAGCATGTACGACCGACAGTTCTATATAGTGACTGACCATAATGATCTGCGTTTGATATACAGTTTTTCAAAAGCAAATCAGGCGTCTCGTTCGCTATGCTCTCCGCCTTTGGATGTATGACATTCGTGTCGTTTATTGCTAAATCCTTAACTATATCGACGCGACGTTCTTTCGCTCACGCCAGTGTGCTGCGCTTCACCCCTCCTCATATCTCTGCATATGATAAGTCTTCCTTTGACACTGCCGACATGGCCGCCGAGCAGCGGGGCGTCATTTGGTAACCACCCTTATTGATATCCTTTCCAATCCCACATCTGCTCATCCACCCCGAGGAATTTTCCACCAAGCCCGCCACTATTCCATTTGGAAGGCATTCTCTATACTCGGAATTACCGGTCGCACTGACGCGAATGCGCACAGCTCATCCCTCGCCACCTGTGCACCGACATCTGCGTCCTTATCCTTGCTGAACCTCACTATGCCCAAGGAGGTGTGTTGAAAACCTACACGCGCTCGCGGCTACGGTTCTACTGGTGTATCGCTTTGTTAGCCATTTTGTGTATTCCTTCGGCACTTACCAACGACGAAAAACCCCACTTGACAAATCACCTGCTTCGTTGCATTCTTTGCCCTATCCTGTAACCATTCATTAGCCACGTTGGAATAGATATCTATAACCCCTTTTCTTCTCAGGGTGATAAGAGCTCTATTATTACCGCAGTAATTCATCTCGCACTTTACACTGGAACATCCGCACTACTGTCTGCCTCGGAATGCGCCGTTTACATTTCTTGTCAAGCACTTCATTCTTCGCATCATCAGTAACTTCTAAGCGACCATGGAAGCATTTTCCTGTCGTACACTTTCGAGATCCTCGAGAAGGAATTACGTATTGTCGACCGCACGACTACACCTTACAACCGTGAGATGGAAGGTTTAATAGGGGGTTTTAAGCGGACCCTCCGTAAAATACTAGCAGTGTACTAACGCTAGTCGTTCGAGCTGCGACCTAGTTCTTCGCTTCGTCTCCTAAACGTATAACACAGCGAAGCAAACCATCACAAGACTTTCGCCCTATATTCTTTACTGCCCCGAACCAACCTCCACAATAGATGCCCGTGGTCGTTTCCGCCCCGATACTTCTGAATCGGCTCCATCACACGCCTAAAAGAATGCTGTTAACTCACCTGTTCGCTGACAAAGGAAACCTAGTGGCAACAAGCACCATCGTAGCAACGGCGAGTACGTGTTTACCATATCTGCTCTGCTGTGGATATGGATACCCACCCCAAACGAAGCTGCTTACGCGGTGCCAAGGTCTCTATGGGACCTTCAGTGCGCGAGTGTTTTGCAATTGAAAGTTGATGAAGATGGCGACGTTTACTGAGCAGCGCGAAATTCTGTTGCAGTTTTTACACCAAATCAAGCTTTATGAGAACTACAATGTTCACTGTAAAGTGTGAGAGTGGTTTTCATCTGGAACTTATAGCTGGCGACGATAAAGATAGAATGTCTTGAAGTCTGCAAAAGCTAATAGACCCGTTGCCGACTTGCGCACTGCAGAAGCGTGAACTTGTGTTGTTCATATTATTCCTTGAGCTCAGGGTCATCCCTGCAAACAATTTTGTGCATGTGGCCTAGTCATCTCTAGTGCTCCTACCCGTTGTGAGTGAATGTATGCATATCTTTGTTGTTTGCGTTTGCTGTGTTTGCGCAATAAAGCCTCCTAATACGTTTCTGGTTTTCTTTTTGTTCGTGAGTACTGCAGCAGCTTTGTTATTTACTAACTGTTCATTACACAAAGGAGCCCATTTTTGCTCGTATTTTCCTCTTTATTCATATTTGTTCTTTATATTGTATTGCGTAGTGCTGTGTACAAAGTTACAAACATTTACAATTTATATTATTTATCATTGTTATTTCTCCTAACTCCTATGCTTTGGTTTATAGGCTGTGTATTATTTGTATTTGTGTAATGCTATGTAGTAGTGTGGATTTTATATTATGTTGAGCTGTATATCACCGGATCCGGTGGTTCCTATAAATTCATGAAAATATGCAGCTGGAACTGCTATGCGGCACCATGCTCTCCTTTCATGTTCATATAAAAAAAAGACGGCGATGTTTACTGACCGCGCAAGAGAGTGTAGCACTTTTACACAACAGTGACCGGCTGCGGTGATATCATAGTGCTGTTGTTTCTGTTGCAATGTTTGCTGCAGCAAGAGTTCATGTAAAACGTGCACCGTCAGTCGACCATTAGGTTTGTGCATACAGGAGGAGTAGAACTAATGTTCTAGAACAACGCGCGTCTAGTGGGATCCGAACCCAATAACTCAAAATATTGAATCCAGTACTCAATTAACTGAGCTACATAAACGGTTTTCCAACCTTCTAATTTCTTGGGTATCAGTATTCTCTGTAACGTAGCCTTGAAAGTGTTCACCAGCATCAACCTCTCCCAGAGCTGCCGAAGTGAGACGCCCTTTGCTACCCCCGTTGTGACTTATTACTTGATGAAAGGGAGTGAGCAAGATGTGCAAGAACACCCTTTCGCTCCCTATGGCTTCAAGACTTTAAAACCCGATACCCTCGCCAGCTATTAAGCAGACCTTTGAAGGGAAATGAGTGGCTCGTTATGATACATGCACGGCGAAAGCGAACAGTCGGCGAGGCCAAGGAAACCGTAATGAGTAATTTTTAACTAAATTTTTGATATTGCCTTAGTAGTACTTGCCGGTATTTTATTTGTGTATTTGTATTGATACACTATTTAACTTTTTTTTTATTTCGTTGCCCACCAAGTCTTACATCTGTATTATAGACTTTCTGAGATCAACTCCATAGTTCTGGATGTCTAGTTGATGGAAGCATGAAGGCGTTGAAGGAAAGAAAAGTTGAGGCGCTGTGGAGGAAGACGAAAATGTCCGACGAAAATGACCAGCACTGGAATCTCTGTCTGGAGTGGCTCCTCCCATTTTTATTACACACCAATCTCAGTTTCTAGATTTTCATTGGCCGCAATATAAGCAACCACAATTTGTATTTACTCAGTCCTTGCTGTCCAAAATTGCAGTTTCGCTTATGTCAGTAAGACGTGTTGGCAATGTTCAAGCTACTTCCACCCTGTGTTTTGACCAGTCGTTCCCATCTAATGCAAAACACTTGACTTCCAAGGTAATAAAGGGACACCTTGAAGATTATCTATTATAATATCCACGACACGTAGCTATTTTCACAGATGCCTCACAACGAAATGAAAAAGCAGCAATAGGGATTTACTCCCAAGCACTTGATTGGAGTTTTTCTGTACGGATCCCTGATTACACACTAATATTTACTGCTCAACTGCTTGCAATTGGTTTGGCCCTTCAAAACGTTCCCGGTAATGTTACTCACGTAATCATACTCCCTGACTGCCTGTCAGTCTTAGCAGCATTAGAAAGACCGAAAATGCGTCTTTTGAAACAAACCCTGATGTTTTTCCTTCCGATACACCTACAGGAAGTACGTTTTCAGTGGGTTCCGGGACACTGTGGCATCGCTTCTAATATAATGGCGGATTATTTAGCAAATTCACCTCTCAGTGGGCCTGTTGCCGATGTTGTACCCAATATTATCTTGCTAAATAAATCCCGTTTTGAACGATTTCAAACGTTAAACTCCTTGAGCCATGAGCCACTCCTTGCGACTACGGATTTTAACCATTTAAATTTCCATTGGTATGTCCGATGTTGTACCTCGAGGCAATGTGAGGTTTCCATGACGCTCATGCGTTGTAGAATTCCTTCCCTCAATCTTTATTTATGTCGCTCTGGATTCACGCCGTCGAATCTTTGTGCGTCATGTAATGACATGGAAACAATTTAACATTACATCCTCTCCTGCCACAGGTATGCTACTCAAAGAAGAAATTATTTAGGAATACCTCTTACTCGCCTAGGATTGCCATTTACAGTTCCTGTCCTCCTCTCCTTTGGTGCAACCGTCAAAGGGTATGCCCTAAAACCGGTGTGTGACTTATTTCATAATTATAATATTGCTACTGGAAGATTTGTGTGTTATCGCTGGTCTGTCTGAATTGTATATTTTCTTATTATTGTAAGAATGGGGGGTTTATTCAGTAGATCAACAGGACTTGATCGGCAGGACTGAGCAGATCAGAGGCGAACACAGCGGCAGCGAACACAGTCAGATCCAGCACGCGCAGCGATCACGATGCCACTGACTGGCATGTTCCTTGTGCACTTCTTCCTCTTCACAATTACCCGCGGGACGAAGAGGAGACATCCTGGCGACTTACGGCGTGAGCAAGACGGCAGGGTCGTAATAGGGTTTAAGGCGCTGGACGTGAACAATCTCGCGTCCGCGCCGGCGTAGATCATGGGACGGCGTAACAGGTTCCACCACGTAATTAACCGGAGAAGTGCGCTCCAGAACACGGTATGGGCCATGGTATTTAGCAAGAAATATTGAAGATAGTCCAGGGGCATTGGAAGGTATCCATAGCCACACAAGAGCGCCAGACGAGAAGTGCGGTGTCAAGTGTTGGCTGTCATGGTTGGATTTATGATGGTACTGGGTGTTAGCCGTGAATGCGCGGGCGATTTGTCGACAGTCTTCCGCATGCTGGGCTGCTTGTGACGCAGGTGTATACTGTGATATGTCTGGCTGATACGGGAGTATGGTGTCGATTGTAGCAGAGGGGTGACGGCCGTAGAGGAGAAAAAAAGGAGAGAAGCCAGTAGTAGACTGCGTTGCGGTATTGTATGCGTACGTGACATACGGAAGGACGAGGTCCCAGTTTGAGTGGTTGGAGGAGACGTACATAGAGAGCATGTCGCCAAGGGTACGATTGAAACGCTCAGTGAGGCCATTAGTCTGGGGATGATAGGCGGAGGTGGTTCTATGAATAATGTTGCACTTGGTGAGCAAGGCTTTCACAACGTCACTCAAGAAAACGCGCCCTCTGTCGCTGAGCAGCTCTCGAGGTGCGCCATGGTGAAGAACAAATCGCTGCAAGATGAAGGAAGCTACTTCTGACGCTGTTGCAGATGGAAGTGCGGCAGTTTCTGCATACCTCGTCAGATGATCAACGGCTACGATAGCCCAGCGGTTGCCGGCCGCAGTGTAGGCAAGCGGCCCGTACAAATCAATGCCGACGCGGTCGAAAGGACGTGGTGGGCTGGGTAACGGCAGCAACTCTCCAGCAGAACGTTGAGGAGATGGCTTGCGACGTTGACAGGTGAGGCATGAGCGAACGTACTTGAGTACAAAGGTATATATACCCCGCCAGTAGTAACGCAGCCGGAGACGAGTGTATGTCTTGAAGACGCCCGCGTGACCGGATTGTGGGTCAGCGTGGAAATAGTCACAAATTTGCGAACGTAGCTGCCGGGGGATAACTAGCAACCACTTGCGGCCATCTGCACAGTAGTTGCGGCGGTAGAGGAGGTTATCACGAATGGCGAAAGGGGAAGCATGGCGGCGGAGAGCACGCGATGGAGAAGCAGCTGCAGGATTGGAGATAAAATCGAGGATAGAGTTTATCCAAGGATCTTGCCAATGCGCTGACAGCATGTCATTTATGTGGAGCGATGGCGGGGAATCGTCGGAAGAGGAAAGGCTCACGACCTCAGCTGTAAAGGGGCAGCGGGAAAGTGCATCGGCTTCGTGATGTTTGCGGCCAGAGCGGTAAACAACGCGAACATCATATTCCTGAAGGCGAAGAGCCCATCTTGCCAGTCTGCCGGATGGGTCTTTCAGTGAGGAAAGCCAGCAAAGCGCATGGTGGTCCGTCACTACGTCAAAAGGGTGACCATAGAGGTAAGGGCGGAATTTAGTAAGAGCCCAAATAATCGCTAAGCATTCTTTTTCAGTGACAGAGTAATTGGATTCAGCCTTCGTGAGTGTACGGCTAGCATAGGAGACCACGTATTCAGTATGACCTGCTTTGCGCTGAGCGAGCACAGCACCGAGACCAACACCACTGGCGTCTGTGTCGACCTCAGTAGGCGCTGTGGGGTCGAAGTGACGTAGGACAGGCGGTGTCGTGAGGATGTGTCGTAAAGCATTGAAGGCATCGTCGCACGCTGGTGACCACGACGAAAGGTCGGAACTGCCGGACAGAAGTTCTGTCAAGGGAGCAGCAATGGAAGCAAAATTCTTAATAAAGCGGCGAAAGTAAGAGCACACCCGAGGAAGCAACGGAGATCTTTGATGGAAGTCGGTTTGAGAAAGGCTGTTACGGCACGAAGTTTGGCAGGGTCTGGAGATACACCTTCTTTGGAAACAACGTGGCCGAGAATAGTGAGCTGGCGGGCGGCAAAACAACATTTTTTTCAAATTCAGCTGCAGTCCGGCATCAGATAGGCAGGTCAAAACGTGCTTCAGACGATAGAGGTGTGTGTCAAAGTCACGAGAAAAGACGACAATGTCATCGAGGTAGCAGAGGCATGTTTTCCACTTTAGGCCACGCAAAATGGTGTCCATCATCCGCTCAAATGTTGCCGGAGCATTACAAAGGCCAAAAGGCATAACTGTGAATTTGTACAAGCCGTCGGGAGTTACAAAGGCAGTCTTGGGGCGATTAGCCGCTTCCAAGGGGACTTGCCAGTACCCGGAACGTAAATCTAGGGAAGAAAAGAGTTCGGCGCCTTGCAAACAATCGAGAGCGTCGTCGATGCGTGGGAGAGGACAGACGTCCTTTCGGGTAATCTTAAGGCGGCGATAATCGACACAGAAGCGGATAGAACCATCTTTCTTTTTTTACAAGGACAACAGGTGAGGCCCAAGGGCTGCTTGAGGGCTGAATCCCGCCATTCTGGATCATTAGGTCGACTTGCTCTTGAATAGCCTGGCGTTCGGTTGCAGACACACGATAGGGGCGCTGTCGTAGTGGTGCGTGGGTGCCGGTGTCGATGCGATGAGTGACTGTAGAAGTTTGACCTAAAGAACTTTGATGAGAGTCGAAGGAGGAGCGAAAGTGATGTAGTAGGTTCAAAAGCTGAGTGCGCTGCTCTGGAGGAAGAGCGGCATCGATGGAACGGAGGAACAAGTCTGTAGAGGGGGAGCGGGCGCAGGTGAAGTGGGGCTGAGCGCAGTCACGGCAAAGTGCGGCGCGTCGTCAGGTTCCTCAGAGATCAGAAGGGATGCGATTGGCTGGATACTTCCGAGGCATTCGCCATGGCGCAAAGCAGTAGAGGAGTTAAATGGGTTAGATACCCATAACATGGAAAGGCCAGCGGAAATAGCGAGCACTGCGTAGGGCAATGGAAGGTACATGCGGCGCAGGAAAGTATGGGCTGGTGTGAAGAGAACGGTGTCATCGCTAATAGATGCACAAGTGACACGAACAAGCACTGAAGAGCAGGGAGGAAGGTCGATATCTTCGGCGACGAGGGCTTTAGCACCAGAATTTCATTGATCAGCGTCTGGTAAGGCATCGGGCACAGTCGAGAACCCCACTTCAGCTCTAGCACAATCGATAATAGCAGCATGACGCGACAGGAAATCCCAGCCTAAAATTACAGCGTGCGAGCAACTTGGCAGCACGACGAACTCAATCGTATAAAGGGAATTCTGTATAACTACTCGAGCGGTGCACGCTGCTAAAGGCTTGATATGCTGAGCGCTGGCCGTTCGCAACGAAAGTCCCGCAATTGGCGTCTTCACTTTCTTTAAAGTGCGACATAGTTTTGCGTCCATTACCGAAATCGCAGCACCAGTGTTAATTAGAGCCATGGCAGCAACACCCTCGACGAAAACTTCAATTAGGTTTGTCGGCGACAGATGAGGTTTGGGAAGTTCGAATGGGTCGCAGTTCTCGCCTCAGGAACTGCGGCCTCTAGTTTTCCTCATGTGAAGCGTTCTGCCGACGTCGCATCGGAGAGATAGAGCGGCGTCGCGGCGACGGTGAACGGCGGTCGGACATGGCTGAGCGTTCTGGGGAGAAATGAGGGCGGGCTGGAGGCTCAGTAGGCGCGGAATACTGAGGCGTCGGAGACCAGTATGCAGAACCATGAGTAGGTGGTGCCGAAACCGGGAGGCCATTGCGGCAATAACGAGAAATGTGTCCAGCAAGCCCGCAAGTGTAACAAATTGGCCGGTTATCCGTCGTGCGCCAGGGATTACGTGGTCTTGGAGCCGGTCGCATAAACTGCGCAGGTTCTCGCGCAGGCGCAGGAGGCGGCTGAACGTAGGCAGGTTGCGGTGGAGCATATGTAGGTGGCGGTCGGGCCGCAACAGCCGCATATGTTAACGGCGCTGTAACAGGCATGGGTTGAGGGGCTGGAGGAAGAGATTCAGCTACCTGTTCTTGAATAATTTGGCGCAAACTGGGAGCTAGGTGTGAGGAAGGTTCTTGATGGCAGGATATAAGGGAGAGCTGTCGAGCAACTTCTTCCCGAATGAAGCTCTTAATTTGTGGCAGGAGCGCAGAATGTTCACCTGCATTTGTCAGGCCAGCAAGGGACTCAGAGTGCATGGTGTTCGCGCGAGTTATGGCCCTTTGTTTCCGCAGTTCATCATAACTTTGACATAGTGTGACCACTTCCGCGACGGTACGGATATCTCGAGCCGACAGCATCTGAAAAGCATCGTCATCGATGCCTTGCAGAATGTCCTTGATCTTCTCGGCCTCTGACATGTGTGGGTTAACGCGCTTGCACAAGTCGACGAAGTCCTCGATATAGCTCGTGAAATTTTCGCCAACTTGCTGAGACCGCGTACGCAAGCGCTGTTCAGCGCGGAGTTTCCTCACAGCTGGTCGGCCAAAAACTTCAGAGAAGCTAGCTTTAAACGCGGACCATGATGGAATGTCCGCTTCATGGTTTCGAAACCATAGGTTTGCTACGCCGGTGAGATAGAAAATGACGTTGCTTAACTTTGTTTCCGCGTCCCATTTGTTGTAAACGCTCAGTCGTTCATAGGATGTGAGCCAGTCCTCGACATCGTGGTCTTCAGTGCCGCTGAAGATGGCGGCGTCTCGCTGGCGGAGGGAGCCGGGACAGATGATGGCCGAGCCAACTTGTACAGCTTGGTGGTTGACGTCCTCAGGCATCGCAGGAGGTGGTAATGTACGGCTCCGGAGTTCCAGGGCGAGAAGATAGATCTTGACCGGCAGCTCCACATAATGTAAGAATGGGGGGTTTATTCAGTAGATCAACAGGACTTGATCGGCAGGACTGAGCAGATCAGCGGCGAACACAGCGGCAGCGAACGCAGTCAGATCCAGCACGCGCAGCGATCACGATGCCACTGACTGGCATGTTCCTTGTGCACTTCTTCCTCTTCACAAACCCCCCATTCTTACATTATTATTATTTTTAGTTTTTACAATTTTATTCCTTTTTTCATTGCTTTCTATTACGTTGCCTCAAAATTTCAAGTTATTTCAGCGACACTAGCTCCTAATTATTAGGTTATCTATATCATACAGTCAAATCGACATTATCAAATATATTATGTCCCCTACAACGAATTCTGGCCAATCCCCCACTGTGGGTATGTACCATTACAACGAGGGAGAAGAAGAAAAAGAAGAGTGGGGGAAAATTCATTGCTACCCAATTCTTGGCCGATCCCCCTCTGTGGGTTGTGCCATAAGTTATTTGGACAACAACAACAATTGCTAGAAAGTCATGAAGACGGCGTAAACAAGCTCGCCCGGTTTTTTCGTCGCGTCATCGGCACAGAGCATCATCGCATTCATCCCTAATTGCAATGGGTGACGACACATCAGGGCCCAGTCGCGGGCGGGGAATACCGAGAAAGTACACAATGAAGAAAGAGGCTAGAGCGCCCAGAATGGCTGCTAGACATAATTAGCCGGTATCGGGAAGTGCACGTAGAGAATATATGCTGTTGTGATTTAGGTGTTTATATATAGTGTTTAGCTTCATGGAGTTTATCCAAGTGATGTAGAAAGTTTCCGAAACGTGGTATCAAGGCGATGCCGCCGCTTTGCAAAGTCCCTCGAAAGCAGTGTGTTCTTCAGCATATATATTTATTTACTCCTACGAGACACGCACAGTGGGGCAATATATATAAGAGGCACAATATTAAAAACATTTTGAGAATTGGAGTACAAAAATTGAATCCGTAAACGCCACATCAAAAAAGTCAGTAAACACCTGAAAATTAAGGAAAGTAAGAAAAAGCAGCTGAATTCGCCAATTGCGGCGGCGGACAACTGCAGGACGCTGGGAAGAAATGGGAGCTGTCTTGAGACGGCGCGAAGTGCTTTGAAACTCCTCCATAACGCTCAGTACGCCTCTCTGATTATTTTGTGTCTGTTCCGAATTAGTGGCAACTAAAATATTTTGGCAAGGCAAACCTTCAGAGTTGGAGAAGAAATAGAGAGGCATCAAAGCCTAACTTAGGAGTATTACATGACAGCCTTTCTTGTTGCCGCGTGGGTGGTGTGCCCGGCTCGCGAATAGTCTTTAATACAATAATGCGTTGCTGTTCATTTCTTTCTGCACCTGTCGGGTATTTAGTTTCAGCGCCGACATTTCAGTGTAAACTGAAGGCGACCTCGGCAGTTGTCACATTAAAACCGCAGTGGCTCTCTGGTCGCCGCAAGTTTACTCATTCAAACCCGCGGGTAGTACCTTCGTTTGAAGAACTCGATGTTGTTTTGCTTCCCGTTCTTATACTGCACCATATTTCAGTACTGCCACTCATTGCACCTAACCCCTCAGGTAAGTATAATGCAACAGCATCAACGTATTCTTTGTGCTCCTTGAAAAAGTGATTGGAAGGCGGCTGTGAAATGAACAGTGTTCATATTTATTTATAAGCTTCTCCGAGCTCTTTGTACGTTTTTTCTCTAAAGGAATCAGAAATGTATTACATTAAAAAAAATTGTCAACCGACACGAATATGTACCAATGCTTGACGAGGAGGTCTGAAGACAATGGCGAACCTATCGCGCCATTCCGCGCAGCATGAAAATAGACACCACTCTCAATATCGCTCCTACAAACATGGTTATATACTTTCTTCATAACGACCAAATTTTCAACCATTAGAAATCGCTTCATTGCTCACTCTGAATTTTAACAACTCTCGCAAACAAAAAATAAAAACTGCAAGAGGGAAACATTCGTGTAAGCGTCCCAAACATCCTACATGTCGTTCCTGTTTTATAGTCACTTCTTCAAAGAGAATGGTATAGCAAAAATGTTTTACTATTTGTTGTTTTTTCAAGTAAAGCTACATGGGCCTAGATGGCGCATTAACAGTCTTTTTTTTTTTGCTCAACGTAAAACACAAATGAGATATATTTTGCTTTCTTGCCCACTGAAGCCGAAGTTCAATTTTATGTGTAATGCAATGTGGATTTGCGTTAAGCACGCAAATCCTATCTTGCTTACGGCGTGTGGCATACGCTGACCTCCAGATATCGGCTGAGCTTGATAATAGTAAAGAATATCGCAATCGAAGACCGCGGAGAATACAAATCCGCCATGTGCACTAAGAAAAAGTGGGAGAAGCTAGAACAGTATATTGCATTCTGCTCTTAGCACAATGCAATGCGAGCGGCTGCTTCATCAGGGGCCGAATCCACGAAAGAGTTCGCTTTGCCGTGACGTCAATTTGACATAGGCATCGGGGGGAGAAGGGTGGGATGAACGCTGGGGGCAGAGAACAGCCAATCGGCTTTGCTGGGCGGTCCCATCTCGGTTGCTCTGCCTTGGCGCTGGCCTTCTCCTCGGGAGTCGGAGGAAACGACACCCCGTTTTTCTCCGTGCCGACACGCACGATTGCCTGAGCGACGGCCAAATTTGTCCGGCTCATCGACGACTGCGGGAGCCGTATAGTTGCCTCGCTGCCGACTGCCGCCTGGAAGCCTCCGGTAGCGAAGAACCGCAGCGCGCAGAGT
>JAJIZL010081675.1:0-10071 GCA_023969395.1 Amblyomma maculatum | reverse complement strand
ATCACACATAAAGCCTTGCCAGGAACACGTTTGTATAAGTTTCCAGTGATGCTTCATGAGAACGACGGCGGCCGTGAATCGCGGCTGTTCGACGCAGAAAGCAAGCAGTCACACCAAATGAAATTTGTTCAGGTTAATGTCATTTTTTCGACGCGCTGCTACACGACCAAAGCTAATGCCATTTCCAAATTATGGTAATTGTGATTGATATGCAACTATTGAAGTGCCTTCAATATGTTGCGAAGATGACTGCGCTATAAACGAAAGCGGCCTTTAAATTGACATTCATGTCTTGCATACCTTGTAACTAACCTCTTGATTAGGACTATCAATTACGAAGTCAGCGGCTGTGTCGGCGGCGTTTGTTTATGAAAGGGTACGGAAGTATACGGCGCAGCATACTACAACTCCGTTGACTCCCGTATACGTTTCTGCCAGATCGTTTGCTCGGCGTATTAATTCGAAAAATGCTCGAGCTTAGCCTCATCAAGAAAGCATACGGCAAATTCGTAACGCTTGCCACATCGGATGCCGCGAGCTTACCGCAACGACCCTGCCCGCGAAGGCGGCCGACGACGGTGCTCTGGCCGTGTGCTTGGCCCTAGTCGTCGCTAGGCCTAAACACCTAAATGGTTTCAAATAAAAGCTGTAGCTGGAAGTGCTTTGGAAATAGTACACTTTCTATTCATAAAACTGCGTTAATATATCAGTTCAATTGTCTCATAAATTGTCTTACAGTAAACGGAAGGTGTAACATCGGCGATGACTTAGCAGCGGGGCTAGAGAACGAAATCGGATGAGCTCCGTCACACTGGCAGCAGCTGCTAAAAGCAGAAATTTGCTAGTATCGCTGTTATCACTTCTACCAAAATCTCGTTACATACCAGCGATCCTCAGTAAAGATATTTTTTTTTAGATTCCTTCCTCAAATTAAACGCGTATTATTTAAGATCAACAGAGCATGCTTTTCTGAATGTAGCGAAAGAAATCCGCCGTGTCGGCGACTCGGCGTTGGCGGACCGCGGCAGCAGGAGCGACCTGTTCCGCCCGCACTGAGTGCGGTGGCTACGGGTTGGCTGGCAGCAATGGGTGCGTTTTTTGTTTTTTACGATGATATTTGGCATATTTCACATAGATGACTAGCTGCAAGATTAGAAAAGCAAAGTAGTATTTAATGCAGCTGGGTGGCACTTTTTTAGTTTATTTTGGGTGTATCTTCTCACCGAGTCTCTGGTGTCGACATAACACATTTCCTCGTTGATCGCATTCGGATGAGTACCTCAAACACATTCGATACCGATGTCATTTTCATCGAATGTCATTATATTTTCTCGTGTAGCAGCAAACAAATATTTTCAACGAGCGTTATTCTATGGAAAAGGCATTAAATTTGCCGTGTGTAAGGTCTGAGTGATAACTATGTTTTCTGTGTTTTCTGCTTGTCATTGCACCTTCCGTGAACACTTCTTGTTTAAACTTGGTCGCCTCCGGTAGCCGAGAAGATACAATACGCATTAGATTTGTGAAACGCTCAGCCAGACGTTCTTTAGCGTGCATTGACATCGCACAGCACACGGTTGCATTTTGCGTTTCGCCTCCACCTAATTTAACGCGAGCGGCGCGGTCGACTTCGGCCCCCATAGCTCGATCCTCCTCAGTAGCCTGAGCCACTGCGGCGGGTTATTGAACAGATATTTGGCAATATGCGTTTTGAAACATGCCATGCAATTACTTTGAAGACCAGATCCAGTGTTCCTGTTGTCTGGCAAGATTACGAATACATAACATGTCGCTGCACTTGCTATTCAGACTAAGGGCTGTAGAGCTTGTTATAAACCGCGCTGTAACTCTGCAGTTGGGCGCGAGGATGATACAAATGAAATGAAGGTGATACTACAATAATAAAATAGGATATAAAATTTAAATCTAATATGCTCTTGGCTAACCTGTGATGCAGCTTTTCAGATATTGCCTCTGTTGATATCTCACTCCCCCATGAAATTATCTGCCCGCACTGCCTTTTCGACGACGGAATAAGTGAAATCCATGCTGCACAGGAAGTGGTAAAGCGCAAGCATTAACAATCTGAACTCTTGCTGCAGGAGCCCAATATGCACTATTTTCATGATGCTCAGAATGCTGGTTTGCAAGCTCGCTGGCTTTTCGTGGTCGCACCGGTACGAAACCGCTCGCAGTTTCGGCGACGCTGCCTAGTTACTGTAGCAACATATTGCATATAAACGAAGCAAGCGTGTAACATTAAGCAAAGAAATAACATTGGTTCATAGGTCAAAAAATTAACGAATTAGTGTGGCGTTGTAATGAAATCAAGGCACTCAAAATGAGCTCCACTTCGTACGCAACTTTGTTGACGCTCGTCTGCAGCAGACACTTGATGCATATGGAGGCGATGTAGTTCCAGACGGCCATGATATCGAACACATGTCCACTGTTATAAAGTGCGATCCCCTTGCGCCACTGTCACCGCGGAAGTGCCCGCGATACGCACACAAACGGCAGATCGCACGCGCGCACCGCGACCACGCTTGCCGCATGAGGCCCGCCTCGGGTTCCGACGGCCGCCGCTACGCGGCTTACAGTGGCGCCCCTATAGGCGCTGCGCATGGCGTATACCCTCGAGCGAGCAGCGTGGCCGAAAGAGAGCGAAGTTAAACGGAGTCCATGTCGGCGAATCATGCGCGTCACTTGTTTTCCAACGTGGGCATGAAATAGTTAAATGTACGTTTTCCACTAAATATGCATTTTAAGATTCGTCTCGAAAACTTAGTAGCCGCCATATTGGTAATAAATTCTATATGCAGCAAATGCAAAGAGTAAATGAGCCTCAAATGCTGGGCCACGTAAAGCGATTTAATTCGTCAAATTTACCTCATTGGTAATAGGAGAAAAAAGAAAGCGCCAAAAGGAAATCAATTCTGTTGGCCGCGTGTTTCTCGATTATTTCACAAGACCACATTAGCATCTATAACTTGTTATCTTTTTCGCTTTCTCTACCTCACGATGAATTTTTTTCTAGCCTACTCATGCTCAGAATTTCTGTTTGCTATGACGTACTATGAAATTAAGTTTTGCGAGCGTTTAGTGCTCGTTTTTGAATGTGCGCTAGCTTTCACTTAATTTAAAATTATCTCTACTCTCTAGTTCAGTTTTTATTTAGTGGGGCTGCTAAACTCAAGTACTCGGGATCAGATCATGGCCTCGACAACCGGTCATGCTTCCCGCCTAAACGCTAGATGCCGTCTAGTGTGCGATGTCTGTCCACAGTTAAGAACCTCACAACGTCAATATTTTCAAACCTTACCAGTCTGCAACTGGAAATCAACAAGCAATGAAAGCACAAATTTTTAATATATTTGGCCATCTCAATACTGCACTACAAGGCGTCCTTGTGTGTCCTTGGCGCGTTTTCAGCAGTGAAACTATGCTTGTTACTGGACTTGTGTGTAAAAGCCAGTTTGAGGTGTGTTTTTAATGTCTCTTTTCTTGATTTGTTATCAGTGGCATTTGGCCGATCTGTTGTAATGTTTTCTTGTTTTGGGGAATACTGAAACAGGGACGCATGCACAAATCAGATGAATTTGAAGTCATATATGTCTAGAAAATATTCTGCCGGCACATAAGGATTATTAGGATTGCAGAAGAGATTGTGATTTCCTTTTGGTACAAAACATAAAATACCGATTCACACAGAAATATAAACGCTGGCGGCGTTTTGTTTAGTGCACAGCCGTTGCCATATAAGGCGCTACTGGTGCGTCGTGTAAATTTTATTCTGGTTTGAAATATGTCTCTACATGCCTTTCAAGTGTTTGAGACTGGCCATTGTGTGCGATTTGACGTCATTAGATGCCTCCGGATGAAACGCCCCTCTATACACTGTAAGCGCCTTTCCATTGATTCCATGGTATACTTATAGATTGTGATTTATTCACAACGTCCACCAGCTTGCGACAACCAAATGCGATTTCAAATGTACCTCTAGGCTTTGTAAGACTCTCTGTAACGTAATCAGTAGTTACCTGTACTGTGATCGCAGTAGGGCTTGCACTGGATAGACCCCTTGTACAGCGGTCGCTACACTCCCAATTAATGAAGCGTTTAAGGAAGGAGGCACAAGAATGGCAGCGGTATGAAAAGAGGGGAGGAGTTGTTTATTGTTGCTTACGCCAGGCTTCATGACATGCGGGCTCTGTCGTTCACGCGACCATGGATAATTCTTGCATTTGTCTCCGTTTGGAACAAGATGTATCCGAAATGTATTTATGCATTGATATACTTGACTGGAGGGCAAGCGCACTATTAATTTTGATGTCGCTCATTTTTACACCTTTTCGCCTGTTTTTTTTTAGCTTTCCAATACTTTGTGGGGAATGGAAGGGCTGCGCTGCGATCTTGCGATAAGGAAATAAAATTTCAAATTTATGTTTGAGGGCCGCAACCCTTTATAAGCCTGCAATCGCGTTTACAAGTATCATTTGGCGAACCACACACTGTGAGATGTGTGTAAAGAAAATTTACTGATGACGAATAACAATGAAACAATGAGTACAACCGCACTTTGCCTGACTGGAACACCTTCTGCGTATACAACATCTGGTCGATTATTTAAGATCAAAGTTTAAAGCGCACATTACAATAGCAATGATATTTTAATAGTGAGCATGTCCCTTATAATTTTTTAATACCTCTTAAAGATTAGCTCCTAGAGAAGCCTCCGTTAGGCGTCGTTTTCCTTATGTAGGCAGAGTGCTTACTTACCACTCGTCATGGCAGGGACGATTGCTTCAATTCAGAATCACTCATTTTGACGAGTTCACCTTGGTAGAGCTAACTTGGATTGCTATTCTGAAAATCTTCTGGCCAGTAAACAAACCGCGTAAGCCACACCGATGATTTTCTGCCGAGCGACCCGAACATTGAAAATACATCTGCAAAACGCAGGACCACGCGCTAGCTCATATCCGTATAACGGACAATATAGATTTATGAATATGTAGGCTTGTTCATTTTTTATATTGGGATCAATATATTCTGAACACGAAATGAATCCTTTCGACATTAGGCTTCTCAAATGTCAATTTAGCTCCTGACTCAAAGAAAGCCGCTAAGGGCGGTTCAAAGTTACTTTTCTGCTGTGAACGCTCCCTGGGTAAACCATCGAGGTCACTTGATTTCATGCTAAGAAGCCGCATAAGCTAAACAAAGCTCTTTTCACCGTGTCTTGATAAATGTATGCATTTGTCACCGTTCGCCGCTGAATCAGTGAGCCTTCAATGGAGAGCTTTGTCGACAAAATACATGGTTTCAGAGCTTGTTCATTGGAGGCGTCAGTCTTTGTACAAATGTGTAATATACTGTTAACAAGATCCCGGCGAATTCTATTTCTTTCAGGTCAGTATAGTGATTGGATATGGCCCTGTGGCAAACATCAGTCACGTCAGGTTCCCTTTCCCGGAAATTATTGCCATCTCTGACCCATTATTTGTAAGTAAAAGCTTTTTTTAGGCTTCTTGCGTTACTCGATTAAACGAGAAAATGTCTACAGAGTATGAAAAGGAACTGAACAAGGGTTTTGAAGGAACCTAAGTTTGCAAGTAGCAATAATGTCTCGACAATGGCAGAAGACAAGTCCCCTTGTCGGAACGCTGTCTCATGCCTTGTTTAGTTCTCCTTCATAGTCGAGTGTGCTACCATTGTTGCTTCCCCAGTGACAGGCTTCACGGCATGCTATATATTTAAAAAGCGGACCTTCTGGACAGCGCTTTGATTTTGTAGTGAATGTTTTTACATTCTAGGCTTGTCAATATAATTTTACCCATCCTATCCTTGAATAACGGCAAATAAACATTTACAGTCAAGTCCTCTTCACATTGTGACAGGTGTATACTATTTATCAGCTAACAGAACTGAAGCATATGCTTTAGTGCATGGGCGATCGGTCAATGTCAGATGCTTCATGTTAAGAGCGTCTGCAGTCGGTTTTTTAATTAATGAGGATACTTTATTGATCTCCTGACTCCAGAATACGACTTTCATCAAATATGCTTTTTATTTATCAACTAATTTACAAGGCATTAGGCATATCCAGCGCATCGCTTTGATTGTTTGCTGAGGTGGTTTTACTTTACAAAAGGCTCCTGTGCAACATATGCTCAATAAGGGTGAAATGAATGCCCTACTGTCATGATAAACTTCTTGGTTCTAAATCATACAGAAGAAATATTTACTTTAAATCCTGCATTGCTACGCTGCTGCATCCTAAATAAGGAAATCTTATTATAAATAATCACATTTGCAACACCGCAGTCTATCAATGCAATGAATTCGCAATGTGATTTTGATTTCAAAATTTTTTTAGTGACGCCTAAAAATGCACACTTAAGCTTCGGATGGTGGACACTTAAGCTTCGCCTTATGAGTTGATGCCACAGTGCCTTCAGCACCACCTTCTCATTACGCAAATTTTCGGCATTGAGAGACTGGCACAGAGACTGGCAAAGTGCTAAGCGTCTTTAGTTGGTTTTCTTTTTGGGAAAGGTTGTTGTTGTGGTTAGTGTAGGAAGGTAGAAAGGGAACTGAACCGGCCTGCTAATTGGCGCCACAGCTTAACCACCACCGCTGCTTCGTGCAGAGAGAGAATTGAGAGTGTTAAGGGAAGAAATAAAAACAAAAAAAGGCGCGGTCGCAACAACTGCCGTACGCCTCCGAAGCGGTGCTCAATAAAGGCATGTACAACAGATACCAGCACACCTATGACAAAGGAGCCTCTGCCGCAAATAGCAAAGGCCCCGAGGTTCTCAGCCACGTAGGCCCGGGGGCAGTCACCAACATCCATCTTGAGAAAGGAAGGCGGAATATCAATTTCTTTTCTTGGTGAATACCTAGACTTACAATGAGGGCCATATAATTGGAGGCACATATATCGTCGGTTCGGGTCCCTATCGCAAAGTAGCTACCAGCTTGAATGCCACGTTAATGGTAAATGTGAATCGAAATTTTATAGCGTAACGCCAAACGTTTAACAAAAATCATCATCATCATCAGCCTGACTATACTCACTGCAGGGCGAAGGCCTCTCCCATATTTCTCCACTCAACCCGGTTCTGTGCTAGCTGCATCCACTTGACCCCTGCGAACTTCTTAACCTCATCCGTTCACCTAACTTTCTGCCGGGCCCTGCTACGCTTTCCTTCCCTTGGAATCCAGTTTGTTACCCTAGATAGATGGATTTATTGAAAGGAAAAGGCAGAGAGGTTGACCCGAATAATTCAAATCTGGCCTGCTACTGTGCACTGGGGAAGGGGAAGGAGAGAAGAAAGAAGGTCATGATGGGTGACGATGTGGGAGAAGGCATATGAAATATATATATACAGACACAGCAGCTTGCTTTACAAACGTGAATCAAGTCCGCTGGCGCTCAAATAACGGCAAAGAGCGCGCACTGCCTGGAGGCCCTTGCCCTTGTCCTGCCAAGCGCCCAGCAGCAGTTCCTGCGACAGAGGCCTCTTGTCTAAACGCTTCAAGGAAGCAGCTAGCACATTTCTTTCGTTCGCATACTCTAGGCACACCAATAATACATGGTAAACAGTCTCCGGGACGCCACAAGCTAAACATTCCGGTGAGTCCATCTGTCCAATTAAATGTAAGTACTTGTGCGTGAAAGCCACGTTTAAACAAAGTCGATGTATCAAGCATGTCTGATGACGCGGAATATCACGCGGAACATTAAATTTAAATGTTCGATCGAGCCTTCTTAGACGGTTGTGTCGGGCATCTGGTTGAGCCCAGTAAGCTGCTGTAGCAATATTCATATAACTCTTTAGAAGACACGTCGTATCCGCTCTTGAAAAAGGCACAGCTGTTTGGAAGCCATTGATGAGTGCGATTTTCGCTTCAACATCGGCCTGCTCATCCCCATGGAGGCCGCAGTGGGCAGGAATCCATTGAAACATTATCATGTGGCCTTGCAGCTGGGCAGATGTGATGAGCTCCATAATGTTTAGAGCCAGGGACTGATAGGCAGTGTGGCGTAAGAAGTTTTCCAAAATTTGTAATGCAGTCTTCGAGTCCGTGAATATACACCATTTTTGAGGTGGTTCCCCACATATATAGCGAATGGATTCCAGAATGGCTACAAGTTCGGCAGCGGTTGATGTAGAGGTATGTCCCGAAAGGAAATGCAGAGTCGTTTTCTGAGCTGGTATGACCACAGCTGCAGCGGATGCCTGTGCTGACACAGATCCATCGGTGTATACGTGAATATAACTGGAATATTCTGACCAGATGTGTGCCAGAGTAAGTTGTTTGAGTCCACTAATTGGTACCATTGATTTCTTTAGTATGCCGGGAACACGAAGGTGCACCAAAGGTTTATCCATCGTCCATGGTGGTTGGGTGGGACGATATAGGAGGGCATATCCTGTCGGTACTTGCGACTGATGGCAGCGGAGTGCACTTGTAAAACTGCAGTCCAGCCTCCCATCCAGAATAAGCGACCATCGGTTATCCTCTCTTCGCACTACATGTCCTGCCCATGTCCATTTCTCCTTCTTAATTTTCACTAGAGTGTCGGTAACTTGAGTTATTTCTCTGACCCACTCTGCACGCTTCCTATCTCTTAATGTTACTCCTACCATTTTTCGTTCCAAAGCACTGTGGGTTGTCCTCAAGTTAAGTAGAACTCTCTTGGTTAGCCTCCACGTTGCAGCCCTATAGGTGATGCGAATCAAATGATAATTAGAAATCACATGCGTATATTTTCAAACAATTTTGCACTTAATCCGGGGCCACGGCCACGATAATGGCAACGTTTTCCCGACCATAAAACTTGTATACCTTATCGCGTAATAGAATGAAACTCTCTCCTTTGTTGCACATACCTAACAAACGAAGAAAAGGCAGGTTGCTTCATATATTTCTACCCCGCTTGCTGTTTATGAAAGCAGGGGCCGAATCCACGAACTAGTTCGCTTTGGAACGCGTTCGCTTTCTCTCTCGCCGCCTCGCTCCATTGGCTGCGCGTCGCCACCGCTGGCGGTGACGTCCTTTCCCGAAGGCGGGACCACGAATTTCGTTGACGTCACGAGACATGTCAATCAAATGAAAGCGAACGCGTTCGGTCGCTGTGTGTGGAACTAGGAAAGTGGCGTTCGCTTCAGAGCGAGAATCATGCCGTACGTGCCCCCTGTCGCTCCGCTGTTGATCGCAGTGCTCAGCGGATGTGATCGCCCTTTTCGGCGGTCGCGCGCACATGACGATCCTTTCGACATGCCGGACGATGCCTTCCGAAGGCACTTCAGACTGTCGAAGGGGCTTGTACGCCGGCTATGCGAAGATTTAAAACCCCACCTTGGCCCAACGAGGAAAAGCGCGCTCACAACAGAGCGGAAAGTACTCTGCGCGCTGCGGTTCTTCGCTACCGGAGGCTTCCAGGCGGCAGCGAGGCAACTATACGGCTCCCGCAGTCGTCGATGAGCCGGACAAATTTGGCCGTCGCTCAGGCAATCGTGCGTGTCGGCACGGAGAAAAACGGGGTGTCGTTTCCTCCGACTCCTGAGGAGAGAGACTGTGTGATTCTTGATAGGGGGTGGACGCGTTCTAGGTGGGGGGGATTGAAGGGTGGGGTGGTTAACCCCCCTATTGCCTCCTCATGAGAGGGACACTGTTGGGGGGCTAGCCAGGGGGGGAGGATATTATTATTAAAAAAAAAAAAAAAACAATAATATTAATAGGATAGGGGGAGGGAGGCGGGTCTGTTCGTGGCAGGGGGCACCTGAGGACGTATATGGAGGGGGGCGAGGTCGATGAGGGGAAGCGGTACAGTGCCCACAGCGCGAAAAGTTCATCGGCGGCGGCACCCGAAGTAGTAGCCTGCGTGCCCGCTCCCAGGGCGAGGCGGTGGCGGTGAACTTCGGCAGTATCCGGGGTTTTGAAGGACGGGTGGTTCAGCGGGGCACCTCGCCGCTCACTTGGCGTCCCGGCGATCCTTTCCCCTCCCCGGTGCCGGAATCCTGCAGCCAGCCCCGAGCACAGACACCACACCACCACAGC